>VUQK01002279.1:43751-54357 GCA_015106715.1 Bujurquina vittata
AAAAAAAAATAGAAAAAAAAAAAAAAAAAAAAAAAAAAAAAAAAAAAAAGTGGTGTTTTTTTTCAAAAAAAAAAAAAAAAAAAAAAAAAAAAAAAATTTTAAAAAAAAAAAAAAAAAAAAAAAAAGCTTCAGCATTTTTTAATTTTTTAATTTTTTGGCTTTTGCAAACTTGGAGCCCCGCAAATGTGTCACCTATAGGTTCACAGTAGGTGGCGCAATTGAGTATATTTTCTTAAATAGGTAAGATAAACTATCGATATATATGTAATTCAGTATATATAACTGTGGCAAAACCAAATGTACCTTTACAGCTTTACAGTGTGCAAAGTGCCATCTATGACCGACGTGTTGAATTCAGTGAGATATACAAAAACTGAGGGGTACATCAGACATCTGCAAATATTTTACGTACAAAGCTTGTTTTTTTGCGTGCTTTTGTAAACAGGCAGATAACCGGCCCACTCCTGGGTCCTAATCGGTTGGTCCGCCTCCTTCGCGCATGTCAGAGGACACGAGGATCTGCTTCTTGGTTGTGGTGTACCATTTTCCATTGTTTTATTTGTACACAAGTACTTTTAAATAAACCTCTGCGCAGGGTCAGAAACGGTCTGTAAATGGGAGGTCTTCAAAAGAAGAAGGTAGGTGTGGGTGTTCGTCAATGTCGGGCGCGTTATTACCGTAAATCGGGCTCTCCAGTTAGCTAACAGCTAGCTGAAGTTTGTTTTTCTCAGTAGAATTTCTTCGGTGCTGTTGAGTTCACTTATTTGGTTCGCGTATGCCGTTTGAATTGAATATTCACGTGTTTTCCAGTTTGAGAGTGGCTCTGCCACCAACTACATCACCAGAAACAGAGCTCGGAAGAAGCTGCAGCTCAGCCTCCCAGACTTCAGGTAACGTTACAGCACTAGTTATGGTAGGGTAGGGTCATGGAAGCACATGGTATGCGATGGGTTTTAATCACGATATACAGTACCAGTCAAAAGTGCCAGTCCAAACTTTTGACTGGTACTATATGTTCATGCACCCCTCTGCCAAAGTATTTGTTCCCCGTTATTAAGTAGCGTACGCTTTCTGAAGAAACGTGTATTTGGTTTCTATTTACTGTACAAACCCTTTAAAAGATGTGTATTCATCTCCATGGTGGTCATATTTGTATTTAGAATTTAACAAATTCGATATCTTGCACACATTTGGTCTCAACCTAAGATATCCAAGCAGATATTTATGGCTTTGCAGCTTTAACTTTAACTGTACTCAAATAAATAATGGTTTGCCTCTATGAGCTCTCCCAAGCTACAGAGTATGCATAAACGATTAGCATATTCAACACTATAAAATCTGCCTGTAACTACTGGAATACCTGTAGTCCCACATCTAAACCTTGGCAGTTAACATCAAATAGAATTGTCCTGTTAGGGGTCACCACAGCAGACTACCTGCCTCCATCTCACACCTATCTCTAGCATCATCCTGTCACAGAAACCCTCTGCATGTTCCCCTTCACTGTGTCCATGAATCTTCTCTGAGGTCCGTCTCCTTTTTTCCTCCTGCCTGGCAGCTCCATCTTCAACATATTTTTCCAGTATATCCACCATTCCTCCTCTCAACATGCCCAGGCGATCTCTGACTTTGTTTCCAAACTACTCAATCTGAGCTGTCCCTCATTTTATACTGTGGTTCTGGTCACATGTTCATTATTATTTTTAACATTATTATTATTATTATTATTATTATTATTATTATTGGTATATGATCTGATATGGAAGCATAAATGCAAAACCTTTTTTCTCTAATTTGACAAAATATTCTTAGGGAATATGATCAAAATTAATCAGACTAATCATAAACACCAGAATATCAATTCCATTGCTGTATTGCTTTGCTCCAGGTTTGTTCCAAATCCCATCGTCCAGCAGCTAGATATATTCAGAAAGCAGCCTTGTTTCCGAAAAATAATTTCTCCTCTGTCTGATTTTTCAGGCGACTGTGCATCCTCAAAGGCATATATCCTCATGAGCCAAGGCACAAGAAGAAGGTGAACAAGGGCTCTACAGCCCCAAGGACCTTCTACCTGCTCAAAGACATCCGGTTTCTGCTCCATGAGCCAGTCGTTGCCAAGTTCAGAGAGTACAAGGTATTTTAAATAAATAAAGCAGTGTATTAAATGACTTCTCCTCTACAAAAATGTAATTTAATGTATGCTTGAATTTGTTTTTCCTTGCCATTTATTCGTTGTATACGTTTGATTTTAAGACTTTTTTAATATGTTTTTGTTACTTCACTGAGATTTTTCATTTGTCATTGTGTGAACAAAATGTTAATGTCAACATTTATTGTCTTAACAGATATTTGTACGTAAGCTTAAGAAGGCTTATGGAAAAACAGAGTGGTCTGCAGTAGAAAGACTGAGAGAGAACAAGCCAACTTATAAATTGGACCACATCATCAAAGAAAGGTGCTTTGGTTATTCTTCATACTCAACATAGGAGGGCATAGTTGAGCTTGACTGTTTTTTTTGTTTTTCTCTGTTCAGTTCAGTTGAAATGTCTGTGTAACTGTAGGAAAAGATTTAACATTTCTTTCCTTTTAAATGAAAGAGATTTAAAACAAAAAATATTGCTTGTGCTTCTTTGTTCGGCAGGTATCCAACCTTCATTGATGCCCTCCGTGATATCGACGATGCCCTCTGCATGTGCTTCCTCTTCTCCACTTTTGCCAGAACAGGAAAATGCCATGTGCAGACAATCCAGCTGTGCAGACGCCTCACCGTGGAGTGGATGAACTATGTGATTACGTCTCGCTCTCTGCGAAAGGTGCAAGTCCACATTGCACAGTAACCTACAGTAACCTATTGACTCGACTTTGTGAGAGATAATTAAATTGTATTCTGTAATGCACTAAACGTTTGTCTGTTCTGTTAGGTTTTCCTCTCCATCAAGGGAATATATTATCAGGCTGAGGTGATGGGGCAGCTGATTACATGGCTGGTACCATACCAGTTCTCCCATGATGTAAGTGGAGATTGGCACATTGCAGTCAACAGGGATTATGCTAATAATTAGCAGTCATGTTGTTACTGTGGAGTTACACTGTAGGTTGCCAGGCTAGCATTGTAAATAAAAATATGTTCTTAATGACTTACCTGGCCATTAAGAATCAGCAAAATGTGTGGCTCTCATGAACAAGAAAACTAAAATGAATTGACTGTCTTTACCTGTTCCAGTAATTTGTATGTATTGAAATTAGAATATCCTGCAAGTTATAAGTGGCTATATTTGCACTTGTACCGATAAATGTACCACTAAAACTTGATCGAACTGTTTTTTGCATTTTTAGCACCCAGTTGATGTTGACTACAGAGTAATGGCAACATTCACAGAGTTGTACACCACTCTCTTGGGCTTCGTAAATTTCAGACTGTACAGTTCCCTTAACTTGGTCTACCCACCAAAGGTATTGTGGACTGTAATGTTATTGGCATTTCTGATGAATTGGTCATATCTTAGCAGAATGTCCTCTGTTAATATCACCTCTCCTTTTGCAGCTGGACAGTAATGCAGAGTCAGAGTTGAAGGAAGAGAGTGAGGATGACTACGCCATGAATTCAGAAAGTTACTTAGAGGTGAGTCGCTTTGTATAAAAAGGTTTTATTAAAAACCTTATACAATGAAGCGGTATCTTTTGTTTGTGGTGCTCATAAGATTAACCCTCTGTACCCCATAACAGCCAAGACTGGCCAGCATGTTTCTACTCCTGTTTTTTTAATACACGCATTATTTTAACATATTTTAATAAGATCAGCACTTAGCAATAAATCAGGAATAAGCAACTGGTATGTTACTGTTAAATTTTTTGCAATATTTTAAGTGTTTTTCCCCCCCGGAGTCCCCTCAAATGGCGTCATTTATTTAGTGAGTGCCGGCTGTTAGATCCCTGTTTACCTCATAATTCCAGGGGTGTAGCATCCACATCTATTTACTCTGGAAGTGGCTGTAAAACTTTATGAAAGGAGTCAGAGAAGCTCTTTTCTGTCTGATGACAGTGATACTGAGGTGAGTTGTTGAGGATTTCCATAGATTTTCCATTGGCAACCACTCCTGTTTTTACTACTGTTAGCCGGCATTACTGAAAGTTTCGAGGTGGATCAAAAGTTGTCAACAACTCAGACACTGAGCAAAGAAACTCATACGATGCAAGAATGTAATCAAACTCTCTATCAGAGGGAAAGTGCGATTTTTTTTTTTTTTAATTTAATTTTTTTTAGGGCACATAACATTGGTTGGCATGTTGTTAGCTTATAACCTGCTGCTGTTGTTGTTTAGCCGGCTCCTGGCAATAAGTAGATGCAAAAATATTGGGAACAAATAAGCATATTTTCAGGTTTTTGTGTGTTAGAGCCCTGACTTGAGTTCAGGAGACGAGGGTGAGGTGGAGATGAGGGAGAAGCGAGAGCAGTGGTGGAGGAGGAAGAGGGCAAGAATGAGATAAAGAGAAATATATGACGTGTACAAATCTTCAATGGTCAGAGCTACTTGTGATATTTTAATTAAAACTAATTTATAATTGACAGTTTACAGCAGTTTCTTTTAAAGCTATATTTAGGTGTTTAGAGCATTCATCAGATTTTGCCTTTCGTTCTGAATTCTCAGGAATTTGGAGTATTCTAATAGAATTCTAGAAGTAGTAAATATAAGTCCTCAGAGAGAGGATTGTTGGTTGTCCAGAGTAACTAATACATTTCTGAAAAGGAACAGGCTTTAAAATTTGAGTGTTTAAGAGTGACCTAATTTTTTTATTGTAGATAGTTGACTTGAAACATGTCGTATAAAGTATTTTTGATAAAACTATATTACTGCGTCTTTGTTGCAAGGGGCTTTACATTGGGTGACGTTTTCTTAAGAAGGGCTGTCAAACCGCATTAACCTGTTAGTTGATTCAAACATCTGTTTTGTGCCAAGTGAGAAATCTGTCATAATAAGAGGAAGACGTGATAAGAGACAAAAATTTCACACAGCCTCTCCAGGGAGCAGTGTTGTTGTCAAGAAAAACAAACCGCAGACTCTGCAGTGGAGTGTAAATAAACACAAGTGTCTCTTTATTAAACACACTAAGTTCAGACAATCACAAATGACTTAAATGCTTTTAACTGGGACGAGGAGAGTGCAGGCACCACACAGGCAGCTCACGGGCAGTTTACCAGGGCGATGTACAGGCAGGTGAGTAAAGTCTGCACAAAGGGAAATAGTGGTTAGTTGATGTAGAAGGGAGCAGAGATAGTGGGACCGGAGAGGGAAAGATGACTAGAATGGCTTACTCAGACAGCAATACAGTCCTGGGAAAGAGGTGGTGTGGGTGGTTGTTGCTTCAAAATGTCCAGGAGAAACTGCACATGATAAAAACATCCACAAAGGCACATGAAACTCGAAACACGACACAAATCCAAAACGTAGCGAGCAAAGGCTGGAGGTTAGTTACCACATTGGAAGGCTAACACTCTGGCATCTTATTGCAACTTCATACAGTTCAGATTTGTGCGCTGTTGAACAGGATCCATAATCATTACTAGGTCTGACAGAATTGCTGTTAGAAAAGTTCAGTTGCCTGTCAATTTAAGTACATGTCTAATAGAGGATTAAGTTTGATCGCTGAGCTGAATCACGGTGTATGTAAGTAAGTGTAATTTACTGTCATCTGTACTGTTTTTGTTTGCTTTTGTCTTTCTGATCTGTTCTTATGCAAAACTCTCGAATACGAAATGATGTCTCATGCGGACCCGAACTTAATACCAAAACAGAAATGACTTTCTGATCTGTTCTTATGCAAAACTCTCGAATACGAAATGATGTCTCATGCGGACCCGAACTTAATACCAAAACAGAAATGACTACTTAAAATCTTGTTGAGCGCTTTCTGTTTTACCGGCACAGCTTTTACAGTTCTTACGGTAGTGGTTTGGCCATACCACGTGATACCACCAAGCTAGTTCCAGCCGGCCGTTAAACTTTGTAACAAAGCGAGGACGAATGAGAATTTGAGCGAGGTTACCTAGGAAACAACAAAAATAGAAACTTAGTGACAAGAGATACAGCTCGGCGAGACGGAGGAAAGGATGAACTGATAGCTGAGACTGGCTCTGACTACATTCAGGCCCAGGCTTAAAATTCTAGCAGGAAAAGCAAGCGCTCACTTCTCTCTCTGAGCACAAAATAAGTGATTGCCTAAAAAATGTTCGGTTATTAAATGAGTTCCGATTTAAATTCTTTAAATAATTTGAGACGGTTGAGTCCAGATGTGAAACTTAAAAATGTACAACAAACTTTTCAACAATTTTTTTCTGCTGTTAGTCATTGTGAACATGCATAATTGTCATGTTTGACTTAGGTTCTTACTTTGACATGTCGTCTTTTACTCACTAAATGAGAGAACATTATACATAAGAAATTAGACATGTTCAGCTCTTTGTTTCAAAATTGTCAAGACAATTCATTTAATTTCATTTTTTTAATTCAATTCATGCAGATCTGTGTGTGTGTGTATATGTATGTGTATGTATATAATATATATATATATATATATATAAATAGTTGGACTTCTGGACCTTGGCCTCGTGACATTTTGTGTGACTGGACCGCTTAAAATTTTAATTGAAAACCCCTGGGCTTGATCATCCCCATACAGAAGGCTTTCCTCCTGGACTAGACTTAACTCTCCCACTGAGAGTGGCAAAGTGCTGTAGTTAATGTATGGGTCAGAGGTGACCCACGTGGGGCTCAAGTCATGGGCATCCTCAACTTAAAACGGGCTTCTATAAGAGGTACGCACCAAAATTGTTTAATTTACAATAGGGGCTAAGGTGGGAAATTTGGGAGCTTAGACTGTTCATAACTGGTTGGCTGTTTCTTTGTTATCCTTGTGATAGACTGGTGACTTGTACAGGGTGTACCGTTCTTTGCGTCCCATGAAAGCTGGGCTAGACCCTGAATTGGATAAGTAGTCATTAAAATGGATTCATCAAAATGTATCCAGCTACTTCCATCAGCAGTCACCCATTCATGGGAGCTAATGCCTCCACATTTTTGAAATGAGAAGGCCGTTCATTTCCTTTTCCAAAATCTTCTCATCATTCTTGGAGGACAATAAATAAATGCTGACTTTGTTAAACCTATTAAAGCTGAGAGCCTGCACTTCAGTCTTTGTTTTCTTTTAAAATGGTGGTGTACACAGGTAAAATGATGAAAACAATTTCAGCCTACAAAAAACGTGGCTATACAACTTACTTTGCTATAAAGGATGGTTTAATTTTCCTTTTTTCTTTTCTTTTTTTTAAAAAAAAACCTTGTGCTCCAGCTAACAATTATGAAATTTGGGTGTAACAGAAAATTCTGCATACACGTGCAAGAAATGAGCCCTGTAATGATCAGAGAAAACTCATTTTGTCAGCGGGAAAGACGTGAAGTTGGCAGGGATTGGACTTCGGCTCTGCTCGGGTCAACTCGGTCCTAAACGAGCCACAATCCGGAAGTATAGTTTTGTGCAATCAAAAGAAAAATGCCGTCACCATACGTGAGACACCGTCGCGTGTGGTAGAGCTGGAGCTGGAGAAAGTGAAGCTCCTGGAAGCTGGGATAAAGTAAAGGGCTTCTCCACGCAAAGTTTCATTTTGGCATCACGGACCGCTAGCATTTGACCCATTGCTACGGAGCGGGAACTGTATCCTGCTAACATAAGCAGCTACTGGGGCTGGATACAAGAGGGGAGCCGGGAGGATGACGGAAAATGAGGTGGAAAAAGTGCAGGTGATACTGGAAGCTATGTGAACCCACACAGAAATGTGCTGCTAATGTGACACCTAAAGGAACAAGAGCGGCTCGACTAGTTAATGTCAGCTAGCTAGCCAGCCAGCTAGCCGGTTAGTGCTGCAGCTCGATGGTCTTCAGTTCGTTTGGGAATGCAAGCCTCATTCAACAGTCCAGAACGGCATGAGAGAGGTGAGTGACACTGGCTCCTGTTGCTGCATCCTATCGTTGACTGGTGCGGCTGATGAGCTAAAAAGCTTTCTCTGTGGCTTTTCTGTGTTAGCCAGTTAGCTAACAGCACGTCAGCGTAAGTGAACGGGTTAGCTGGCCTTGAAGATGTTCTTTATGTCTCTGATGGTCAGAGATCGTTGTAGAGGGGACAAACGCTGGCTACGGCCCTACTGCATTTAACACTCAGTATGTCCTGTGCTTTAACTGCCTCAGCAACACTAGGCATATGAAGCGAGCAGGTCAACAACACAGACAGCTGCATGGCTGTGATCTGCTGTGTGCAGCCTGGACTAATCAGCTGAAAACAGAACAAGTTTGTAGTGTTGGCAAACTAAGAGGCGTTGCCTGCCCAGCCCTGCCCTGGCAGTCCCCACTTCACAGTAATCATGTGAGCCGGACACCGGTAAGCGTCCTGTCTGTGTCTGATACTTCAGTCGGTTCGTGCCGCAGGCTGCTCTCTGTCATCCTACCAGTCAGCTCCACGTCGGCTGGCGGAGGGAGGAGGGGATTCACCAAGACTTTCAGCTGGTACAGTTTGTGAGAGGAGCAACAGTTTCTTCCTCCCAGCTCACAATCGGCTCCCCTTGTCAGCTTAAAGCACTACAAGACTGAAAAGGAGGCACGACTTCAGGTACAGTTGGCATTGGATTTTACTTACTGGGATCAGTCTCTTTCAGCGGTTCATTATTGTTTCTATTTATTCCCAAACATTCTGTGTCTGACACCTCTGATAGTTTTTTGTTAACTTAAGTTGATCCGATAGGACGGTACTTAGATTACCAGCCTGCTTGATTATTGAACCTTTTTTGATAAGTTGTCTTGAAAATAAGCAGGCTCCTTAATATATTAAAAAAACCTGCAACAGCATAGAGAAACTTTCCGAGCGTCATTATACTGACTAAAAAAAATACTCACAGCTAACTGTAATATAACAGTGTAGTTAAAAGCACCCAGTAGGTACCACTGAAAGCTTCAGATGACACTATTGACCTTTAACCCTGATTCTAAAGTCCCTACAGTACTTTGAGCTCAAAATTAGTTTAGCTTGCATGTTTTGCAGATGGGGGGCAAGTTTTTCACTTAAGCTGTTTTTATACACGAGTTTATGAGTGTTGAAAGAACATCATCTGAAGTTGCACATTCTTAGGTGTAGCGCATTGGCATCAAATTCTCTTGCTGATGGAAACACTCTTTGGTTTAAGCTGCTAGTTTTATTATTATTATTATTATTATTTATAATAGAAATGGCAGTGCACATTCTTTTATAGATGCACTTAAATCCATAATGGAAATGTGCTCTATTTAACCCACCAAGCTACTTTTAATCTGTAGTGTCTAGCAGATTAACAACTTTTTTAAAATGATAAAGCATATAAACAGATGCATTTAACAGTGACTTCATCACTATTCTAAAAAACATATAGCTAACATATAGTGTTGTTATATAACATTTAAAAGACTGAAATGCAGTTGCTGAACAACTTCCTACGCTATTCTCAAATCCTGGCTCGTGATCCTGACCTGACTCTCCGTTTGTGTTGTCGTGTGTATCTCTGTCAGGAAATGTCCATTTAAAAAGTCAGGGTTGCTGTGCATGTTTGAAAAATGTTGTAGTTCTTTAAGAAAGCTTAATTTCATTCCAGCTTTCTTGATAACAAGCACATTTAAAAAGTAAAATATAAGTGTTCCAATTACCACGGGGACCACTGTTACTTTCACCTTCCACATCCTCTCTAGCTCTTCTCTGAGCCTTTGGTATTTTGTGGTATCTGGTATCTTAGTTTGGTCATTCTCTACCACCCCTGGGGGCGTATCCCACTTTGACCTCAAGATTTCCAGGTCATACTTGGCACAGATGTTCCTGTATACTACACCAGCCACTTGGTTATGGCGTTCCATGTATGCCCTGCCTGCTAGCATTTTGCACCCTGCTATTATGTGCTGGATTGTCTCAATGGCATCTCTGCACAGCCTGCATCTGGGTCTTGCCTGGTGTGGTAGACCAGGTGCTGTCTGTCAGTCCAGCTTTGTCCAGCCATTGGTAGGATTTTTTGATATCAGCCACTTCTTCTATCTGCCGGTGGTACACGCCGTGCAGGGGCCATGATGGTTCCTGTTCTTTCTCAGGTTTCTGCTGCCTGAGGTATTCACTAAGCATGTGATCCTTTGTGGCCATCTTCCTGATGTATTCCTGGATCTTTGTTGTTTCATCCAGGATAGTGGTTCTGACACTTACTAGTCCTTGGACTCCTTCCTTCTGATTAGCCTACAGTCTCAGGGTGCTGAATTTTGGGTGAAAGCCTCCATGCATGTTAAGGAGCTTTCTTGTCTGCAATGTTGCCTTCTGGTAGTGCAACCCCATCAGTTCTGACTACCTTCTTACTTTTGGTTATCCGTCTGACTGCACTTCTCCAGGCCGAATGATCTTCCAGTGTCATTGTTGTAGATCCTAGTGGTATGGATCAGTAAATCAATGTCTTTTTCACTCCTGGCATACAGCTTGATGTCATCCATGTAGAGTAGGTGGCTAAGGTTTGCTCAATTCCATAATTGGTATCTGTAGCCAGTCTTTTTTTTTT
>VUQK01002281.1:0-18022 GCA_015106715.1 Bujurquina vittata
TGTTTTCTGTTACAAAAGTTTTTAAAAAGGACTTTAGGCATTAAAGGTGTATATGACTTAGAAATTCCATTTGGACCCCCTCCATCCATCCATCCATCCATCCATACATCCATCCATCCAGCCATCCATCCCTTCTCTTGCAGCCAAAAACTCATTATTCGAGCATTCACTGAGGTCATAAATCAAGGAAGCTAAGGACCATTTCTGCATAGATTTATATACAACCAGACTATTGTAAGGAATACAAATTTAAGGCACTTACACACTGACTTTACTTTTCACACCCAGAAACTAAATCTTTTACTTACATAGTAATAGTTTGGCTTACATCACTAATTAATTGAAGCTTGTGGTCTTTTTTTTAAATGTTCGGTTCAGTATTGCTTAACTTTGTTTTAATTCTTAGGTACAGAGGAGACATGTACCAGCACATTCAAGTGGCTCCAGATGGATCTCATTGGTTCACCAGACATTCAGCAGGCCCATGGCCTGACCCCCAGAGAGAGAGGAGCATGTCGAGCCAGAAGCAACTCTACCCTGTGTATACTACACAGGAGCGCCCTGGTGGAGGGGTCCAGTATATTCCCTTCGATGATCCCCGTATCCGTCATATTTCCTCAGCCCTGGGTGGCAACTCCCTGACGGATGCAGACAAGATTCGCCACATCCGTAATGAGCTTCCCAGCGTCACCGTGTCGGAACCTGCACCCGACGACAGTGCCTTTTTGCCCCCGCCATTGGGGCCTTTCATCGCTACCAAATTGGCCGATGACGCTAACCAGACGTCTTCTAGCGACTTCGACAATGACAATAAGAGGTGGCACAGCAATTTGCACAAAGAGACTGTCGATAACTTCCCAGCACCTGACCAAAACTGCAACAACAGATATCCCAAAAACCAACGTCCTCCTCCTTCTCCCTCTTCAGCCTTCCAGATCCCATTAACAAGAATTTCTTCTCGTCACGGGTCCAGCTCAGACCAGGTCTTTGCTGAAACCATCACCCAGGTGAAGAAAATTGTCCCAGATTCAGGGCCAGAAAACAACAGGAATACCAAGAGAAGAGTGAGTGAGACCATCTTCTGCCTTGTGTCTGTCCCTGTTCATACACCGACTAACATTAACAAAGACTTTGCAGCTGATCAGAACAACAATGAGACAATACCAAGCCTGACAGTCACTAACACTGAGACTTTTGCTGTAGGCCTCAAAGAGAGCCCCAACATTAGGAGCAAGTCTGTGAACGAGATGCCTATTAAATCCCATTATTCTCGCTTTCACACCAGCAGCACATCCTCAATGAGGAATTACAAGAGGGCTCCTTTAAGGAAGGAGATAATAGATGCCTGGACACTTCAAGCCAATGAAGATAAAGAGTTATGCTATGCTGGGTCCTGGCCTGGAAACCAGTACCGCAATCAGGAAACTCAGACTGGCTCACCTTTGACAGTGGTAAAAAGTCCAGAACCCCAAAGTCCCCCAGATGGGCAGGGACTTGTTCAGTCTGCCTCAGATGCACCCATGGATAGTGGTGTGGTGACAGATAGCAGTTATGGCTATCCCATGACAGGCCAGAAGAATCTTCATCCCTCCAGCAACAGCGCCTTTTCCCGTCTCAGCCTGAGCCCAACAGAACCACCATCCCTTCAGCCCTCACAGCAAGACCCATCCTCTCCATCCAAGGTGCAAAATCAGGGAGACCAGCAGCCATCATCTCCGAGAAAACACAGCTCCCCAGAGAGTGCAGAGCAAGTCGTCTTTGGTCAGTTTCTTCTAAAGCCAGTGAACCGACGACCCTGTGATGCCATTGGTGAACTGGAGACTATTAATAAGGAAATGGAAGACACAATCAGCAAGAGACCCCTTGTGGCACAGTGCATTGATGATCTTGATGGGATGAATAAAAGGTTAGCTCGGTTTAAATCAGGAGCACACTTTATTGCTGGTCCAGAACCAGGCAGGGAGGCAATCAGTCTTCCACCGTTGCACAATATAAAGCCCAACAGTATAAAAGTCCGATCAAAGTCATTGGCTTCTACTGCTGACCTCGAGTCCATGGATATGAGGAGCGCTTTCTCCAGATCACAGGCCACCAACATACCAACCACAAATGATCTTTCAGTACGCCCTAACTTAGCCTGCAGAGACAACCTATCATCAGAACCCCCCCACAATGAGGCAAACCACCACTATAGACAAGACATCCCAGTCCCTCAAGAGTCTTTACTGCGGGATGTGGGGTTAACTGTCTACACTGAAACTCCCGGTGGTCCTGGGGAACCAATGCAGCGCTCACTCTCAGTCCCATCTCCACTAGATCAGAAAGATCTTAGTCAGTCAATGGAGCGCTCATGGGACACTAGGACAGCAACTGTTAAAAATAGCGGTAGCCCTGAGCACAACTCAAATAATGAACTTGAAACTGAAGTGACTACTGTAAGAAAGGCTCAATTACACAATGTTCCACCATTCAGGGGAGAGGTGAATTTAGCCATCTGCAGGACCAGAAGTGAAAGCAGCAAATCACCTCAGAAAGACAGTTCACGACATATCAGAAGGCTGACCAGGGAGGTTTCGTTTGTGTTTGAGAATTATGATGGCGATGAAAGATTTGCCATGTCTGAGCCGCTGACCTACAAGAATGAGTCAACAGTAACAGATAAGCACCTAGAGAACTTACTGATTAAGGAGAAAGCCAACGCTATACCTGCAGAAGATCTCAGCAACCTGTATGAGGTCAAATGTGCAAAAGGAATCCCTGAAAACGAGTCCATCGAACAGAGGGCAGCACGGATCCTGGGTATAGCCGTTCCAGTGGAGGCCTTAGGTGTGGCTGACAAACAGTCTGATGACAGCCAGGAAGGTGCAGACACTACTGCAGCTGAGAAACAACAAAGTCCAACTGATGAGACACAGCAAGTGAAAGGAGAGTGTGAGCAAGTGAATAAAGAGTCCTTGGTTGTCCAAGGAACAGGTGGAGAAGAGGTCAAGGAGACAGAATCAGGTATGGATCAACAACTACAACAAGAAAGTAACAGACAACAGCACAGCAATGATGACAGTGATGGCAGAGACAGCGAGGATACAGAGACTCAGTTAGTATTAGACCTGCCCGAATTCCCACCAAGTAAGCTTCCCCTGTCTCTGCCCATGAGCTCCGATGAGAAGCTAGCTCTGAGCATTTGCAGTTGGGAGAAAAAGGGTCGAGGCGGTGCATGCAAACTAATTGAATCCCTGCAAGATAAGCTGAACTCTACTGCAGTTTCATCTGCTACATGTATGGGCAGGTCAACTACAGACAGAATGGCCCGTCTGAAAGAATTAGACTCTGTGTCTCGAATAAGACGCCTTAGTCTCAAAGGGACCGAGTCTGGAGAGAATGGTGATTCGCAAGAGATAAATGACGACAGAGTGGAATGTGAAGTTCAGGAGGAGACAAAAGAAGATGTAGTCGAGCCACAGTTAGAAAAAGAAGAGAAGGAAATGGAAGGAGAGGAAAGAAAAGCGAAAACTCCAGATGAACATGACAATTTGGGAGTTTTTGAAGACGTCTGCAGATCAAATGAAGAGAACGAAGGGGTGTGTAATGAAGAGCCAAGACATGAAAAGGAGATTGAAGGCATTCATGTTGAGACTGCACTAACAGCAGACCATGAATGGAATAAACAAGTAGACGCTGAATTGAAAATGGAAGAGACAGAAGAAAAGGTGGTGTTGAAAATTGTGGAGGAAGACAGTGAAAATTTTAAGGATAAGGTGAAAGATGAGCAGAATACAGCAGGGGTCAGTAGAGATGAAACAACTGAAGATGCTGATGGGCGAAAGTTACCCACACCAAAGCAGCGCACTAGGCTCCAGAAGCCTCCTCTGCTTCCTAAACCTCGCAGTGTTCCCAAGAGAGAAATAACACTGCCGCACAGCTACAGCACTGGGACCTGTGGCCCCTCAAAAATGGAAGATGAGGAAACGTCCATTTCAGGTGGGTTCAAAGCCGTGACTAGATTCAACATTTTCATATGTCTATGTTCCCTCCAGAATAAAACCCCTTCAGAATACTGCATAGCATAAATTAAAGACCCTATAATAATACAAACAAAACCCAGCAGTCAAAAGGACCCCCTATGAGCAAGCATTTGGCGACAGTGGGAAGAAAAAACTCGCTTTTAACAGGAAGAAACCTCCGACAGAACCAGGCTCAGGGAGGGGCAGTCATCTGCCGCAACTGGTTGGGGCTGGGGGGGGAGAGAATACTGCTGATTATGGCACTATTGATAGCTGCATAAAAGATTTGGAAGTGAAGCTCTATATCCATTACATGTCTCTGTTAAGACATATTTAACCACCTCAAAACTGAAGCCAGTGAAACCATAGCTTTGCACCCTTAAACAAGCTATGTGTTGATGGTTAAGATGCTTTTTTTTATGTTTGAACAAAGCTAGGCTAGCTGTTTCCTGTTACTGTATTTTATAAGCTAAGCTACCTTACAGCTATGGCTTTATACTTTACACATCTCACATTTCACTATAACTCTTAGAGCATATTTTTCAAAATTATAAACCTTTGTTTTACATGAATACAGAGATTGAGTTTGGCTATAGGTAAAGTACCTTTGTAATAATACTGGAAACATCTAGCGTACTAACACCCTAACACTTCAGATGAACATGTTGCATCTATCTATTGCATTTATTTAACATGTGCATGAATAGAGGCATGACATTAACCCCTTTTTTTGGAGAACTTGCTAGTTATATTCAGTGAGAACAGGTTTAGGTTTCTGTGCAAGGTCTCTAACATCAAAGCCTTTTAACTAGCATCACACTGGTTTCTGAAATTTTCATTTTTCTGGCTTTTACTTGTTGTTCACTACCAGTTTCTTTGTAGCTTCCTTAGAATAATCAGAATGCTTTGCATTTCTACATGTTAATGGTTTACACTTAAGAGATATAGTGTTTAAATTATTGAGCTTTAGAGGCTCTTGTTAAGTTCTTAAACTGTGAGGTTAGGGATTCTATTCTGCGTCCTGTGTTACAGGGACGCGTGAAGGAAAACAAGCTTATTTTCGCTATTGCTTGGAGATTTGTTTAATAAAAGTTAAATTAAAAAAAAAACAAAAAAAAAAGCTTACTTCCGCAAACATTCAGCACGCTCGCTGCGTGTGACGTAATCGCGTCCTCTACTGCGCATGCGGGACACTTTCAGGTTCGGCTGCAGTTCACACACAGATCACATCCAAGTTGCATATATTTGGAAATGTGAACAAACACGCAAAAAAATCGGATTTCTCAAAAAATCGGAATTGGGTCACTTCATGCTGCAGTGTGAACGTAGCCTTAGATAGAAGCGAATGTGCATGCATGCTTTTAATATGGAGGTAATTCGTGTTTCTCCAGGACTTTTTGAACATATAATTATAAGTAATTTCTGTTTACAATCTTCTCCTGTTATTATTGTTCCAATTTTAAATTAATTGTCAGTGATGTCATTGTGTTTTTAATGCAGTAAAGCTTTTGTAACTATACATAAGCACAGTAACAGAATTATTTAAATTTTTTTCTTTTACTTTCCATTTCGGCTTGAGAGGTTTGCTTGTTTCACCTGTTCAATCAATATGTGACGGCTGATGTTTGTCAGGGTCAATAAATCAAAACACAAACATCCCAGATCTCAGTAAGCTTGCGACCAAAGCCTCCTGACACTGTTTGTGCTGACAAATGCAACCAGACTGATAAAAGCTTAAAAATTTCTGCTTTAGTTTTAGTTTCTTTGGCTACTCTTTTAAAAGACACAAGTACATTTTTTTTTCTGAAAGTTGTAATTTTTCCTTTTTAAAGACAGCGACTGAGATGTTTTATTGTCCCTCCAGTTGTACAAGTGCAGTAAAAGTAAATCATTAATCTGGAAATCTCCAAAATGATATTCTGAATGGCAGTTAAAAGAATTGAAAGTAGTTTTTATGTCAGTGAACTGAAATTTTTTCTCATGCTTAGTTTTAGTGTTAATAACGTCAGTCTCATTATGTGGCTTTACACCACTGCAGGTTGAGAAACGAGGCTCAGCTACAGTGTCTCTTTTTTAGAAAAAGCAAAAGATTTCAGTCACGTTTTAAAGCACACAAACACACATACAGGGCTGCAGGTTGCGTATTTTTGGACCCTCAAAACGTGTTGAGTCGTTAATTAATTCTCAGAGTGCTGTCAGTAATTGCTCTGTATTTATGTGTCTGTATGAGGTGCAGAAGTCGTTGAGAGCGTTCACAGATTGGGGATGAGTGAGTCACCGTGTGGTGACTCTGCAGGTTTTGTCTCTGTGTGTGAGCTGACCCAGGAGGAGGAAATGAAGTCAAAAGCTGCTGTTGGTATTTTTATGATGGCAATAAACTCGCTCTGCCAGCTTTACTACATTTCCCAGAGTGCCTTTGGACAGCTGGCAGAGCAGGAGCTGCGCGCTGATGTCGGACCGGGGCGTAGAGGTGGATAAACAGCATTAAAGCTCCACCTGCTGCTGCCGTGACTTCCTGAAGGAGTAGAAATGTTTCAAGTCCCTTTTCACCTAAAGACTTAAACCACCCCCTGGGGCAGAGCATGTTGGTGGTTATCAGTGTAAAAATGTAAGATCTAAATCTGACAGACCAGCTAAAATTAGTTCTCTCTGACTGCAGTGTTTGGTTTTGCGTAGCCAGATAAAGTGTCTGAGGCTATAAATGTGTTTATTGCTGCGAGTCTGTTGTCAGTCAGAGGAAGTGCAGGTTTTACTTTGGCTTTATTTTCAGCCAGTTTTCTGTTAACCAACCGTCAAGGTTTTTCATAATCAGGACATTCGAGGGGACAAGAAAAATAAAAACTCGAGTGGTTGCCTTAAACCATGCATTGATGCTTCTTGTGTTGCAGTTTATTGAAGGTGACTTTGAGGACTACATGTGCAAGCTTCAGGATCCACAGGTAAAAACCCCTAACGGTCTTTTTTCTGATAGATTGGATCATTTTAATATGAAAACTGGCAGTTTTCTCTGTCTTTCAGCAATGGGTTGGAGAGGTGGAGATCAACGCCCTGGCTGCCATGTACAAGTGAGTAAGCTTAGAGGTTAGGTCCTGGGTTTTTGTGTTTTGAATGGAGTCCTGCAGGGATGACGAGAGTTTTAGATCATCCCAAAGAATTGTCACTGTGGCTAGTAAAGTTTTACACTCACCGGTCACTTCATTAGGTACAACTGTTTAACTGCTCGTTAATGGGACTTTAATCAGCCAATCACATGGCAGAGACTCAGTGCATTAATGCCTGTAAACCTGCTGCAAACTGAGCATCAGAATGGAGAAGAAAGGTGATTTAAGTGGCTTTGAGCGGGGCGTGATCTGGGTATTTCAGAGTCTGCTGCTCTGTTGGGATTTTTCTGCACAACCATCTCTAGAGTTTACAGAGTGTGAGCTAAAAAAGAGAAAATGTCCAGTGAGCTGCGCTTCTCTGGGTGAAAATATCTGAGTGTTGATGTCCGAGGTCAGCTTCAGGCTGGAAGGCTTCAGGCTGGAAGGCAGCAGTACTTCAGATAACCGCTCGTTACAGCCAAGGTTTGCAGAAGAGCAGCTCTGACCATGTGAAACCTTGAAGCAGATGGGCTACAGCAGTAGAAGAGCACACCGGGTAGCTTTCGTGTCAGCTAAGAACTGAAGCTACAGCTTACACAGGCTCACCCAAACTGGATGATGGAAGGTTGGAAAACATTTCCTGGTCTGATGAGTCTCAGTTTCTGCTTCAGCATTCAAATGGAGCGGTCAGAATTTGTCATAAAGCATGGCTCCATCCTGCCTTGTATTAAAGGTTCAGGCTGTTAGTAGTGGTGTGATGGCACATTTTTGACCCCTTAGTACCATCTGAGCATCGTTTAAACAGCACAGCCTGCCTGAGTGTTGTTGACCATGTCCATCCCTTTATGACCACAGTGTATCTCAAACTAGTTTCTTGAACGTGAGTTCGCTGCATTAAGGTGGCCTCCACAGTAACCAGCACCTTTGGGATGTGGTGGAACGAGAGATTCTCATCCTGGATGTGCGGCTCACAAATCTGCAGCAACACTGTGATGATATCATGTCAATAATGACCCAAATTTTTCCAGCAGCTTATTTAATCTGTGCCAGTAAAGTGTAAGTTAAGTAGTTCGGAAGGTGCTAGGTGTACCTAATAAAGTGGCCAGTGCGGATGCTTTATTCAGCATTGTAACAATCTCCACTAATAATGCAACTTTTATATTTTATTTTAAGTTAAAAATTCTGTTATTTTTTGGTTACATTTTTTTCATCATTTGTTTGTACACACGGTGCGAGGCGCCTCTAAACGTGTTTGTGGGGTGGATCCTAACGAACCTGAATTTGTGAACGAGGCCTTAAAAAGAAAAAAAAAATGACCAGAAGCGCGTCGTAGCAAACGTGTGTTAGCCTTTGTAGGAGTCGCATCTCGAGAAAACAGAGCCGGGAAGCAGAATCACTTCCTGCGGTGGCGAAATCATCTGAGGTTTTACAGCTTTTTACTCTTTGTCCCCAAACCTGCGCTCAGCAGCACTGATGAGCACGTTAAAGCTAATCCTCACTTACAGTTGTAGGATTCTGTGGCCTTATCCTTGAGCTTAGCCTCTGATGATGATGATGACGATGATGATGATGAGTCACCAGAGTTTCGTCATCGCACCGCTTCCTCGTTTCATCCTCCCCTCCTCTCTCTGTCTGCTTTGATGTGTTCACACAGGAGGGATTTTCTGATCTTCCAGGAGCCCAGCAAACCAGCCGTCAACATCACAGGCAACAACTTCAAGGACACGGTGAGACCAACACGTCCAGCAAGTGTTTAGTTAGAGACACGATTTGCATTTCCTGTCTGAGGAAAACTTTCAAAAATGCAACAAATGTCAGGCTGAAGCTTTGAGATCCTGCTAATTCTTCAAACGATGCAGCTCATTATGATGTCTTTATTATTTGCCTTTACCATCCAATCGGTGCATGCAGATCTCTTTTATTTATTGTTTTGCTTTAATTCCCAACAGTTTTTTTTAATGAACTCAAAACATTTGTTCACCTCTTTCAGGTGCAGTTGTGCTTCCTGAACGGGAATCACTATGACAGCGTTTATCCCATCAGCCACATTAAGAACACTGCGCTCTGCCAATGTGAGTGTCTCTAATTTAATTTGTTTGTAAAACATTAGGAAAGAGTTTACCTAATCCTACAGATATCCTGATGTCTGTTCTGAGGGATAACGAACAGAAATCTCTGTGAACTAATGACAAACAGGCGAAAAAAACGGCTCAAATGTGAAGCTTCAGCCCACACCTTCATAACATTCCCCGTATTCATTTATTCATTACAGTACAGGAAAGAACCGATGTGAGTCATTAAGCACTCTGCACCAACTGGTTTTGTGTCGGCTCTTCTAAAGACAATCAAAACAATCACAGGAGTGCCAGTAAATTCTTTCACTGCGCGTCCAGGTTCATGCTGCTTCTGTCTGTCCAGCATCTTTGATTAGTTCCATCAAAAAAAGAGCAAAAGTCGTGCCTTTCTGTTCCAATTCATGGAAGTTAATTTGCATCTTTTCCAGTTGTTGCAGTATCTTCCTCTCAGTGTAATCTGGAAATCTTTGAGCTCCTGACGGATCATTAAAATGTTGATGAATTGCCATCTACTCGCACACTGTTTCTAGATTGTAGAAATCGTGAGGTCACTTCAAATCACGGCTCACACCAGCAGGTGTAATGTCAGTATTGATGTGCGTCGCCGTTCACGAGGACGACAATAGAAAGCATGAACGGGCTACAAAGGAGGAGCCCCGGGGGGTCTGAAGCTTTGCAGTTCAGATGGGAGTCAAAATCAGGGGACTTGATGGCCCAAAATCGTGTATTATATCTATTGTAAAATAAAATAAATAAAAATGACTGTTAAATACAGCCCGTGAAGAATGACGGTCACTCGGGCATTACAGTTTACAGTGACAAACTGGGGAATGTTTCTCTTTAGTTCAAATATTGAATTTTTGTCCTGCTTCTTCTCATAATTTTAAAGCCATCAGCCCGCCAGTCTATAATTAGAGCTTCTGTACAGAGAGAGTGCAGCTTAAAACTGCACCACATCCCAGAAAAAACCCAGTCTGAGACTCTGTGCGTGTGTGTGTGCGTGTGTGTGTGTAGCCATCCTGTATGAGCTGCTGTATGAAGGCGTATTTAAGGTGGACCGCAGCAGTTTGGTTTCCTGCCAGCGGGTCAGCCGACCTGCTGACCTCCTGAGCGACGACTGCATGCTCGTCTGTGCCAGCAGCGACGAGTCCGACCTAGAGACAGACGAGGCGATGTGGTAGGAAACATGTCAGCATTAAGCAATGATTTACTCTTTTGTAGTGAAGAGGAAGAGGTCTGCTTCAGCGCCAACACCCAGCACGTGTTGAATCAGATTTTTAATAAATGAACTTAGATTTTATTTTCTCTTTCAATGGCAGGCTGTTGTTGCTTATTTATTTATTTTTCCTCAGTTACTGTTATTTATTTCTTTTATATACAGTAGAAGTCGCATAAGTCTAAGTCCCACAAATCGGATTTTTTCTCTAGTCAGAGGGCATCTGCAGGTCCCGATTTTTCCTAATTTTAATTCCAGGAAAAGTCACCTAAATCAGATCATACAAGTCAGATTTTACCTTGGATGAAAAATCTGGTCCCATTGTAACTTTTCCAATTAGCGCTTTAATGGTAACTCAAGTTTAGCGCCAGGCCCTCCTCAGCTCCCGTCACGCCTGCACACACTAACAACACCTGAAGGTCGCCTTAGTGTTTGTGCAGTCACGTGATGTTTGGATTGACTGCACTTGGTGAATCGGTTCAATTCACCGTAGACAGTCGTGGCAAGTGTAGGAGGCAAATGTAAGCTACAAATGCGCACTTGTGAGCAAGAGTACGAGATTATAAGATTTGCAGAAGCAAATCAAGAGATGAAGCACAAAGACATCACAGCGAAATTTGATAATAGACCCCAAACTGTCAGATATTTTGAAGACAGCAGACGGATTTTTTTTTACAAGTCAGATGAAATTCCATGGGCCCTTTGAATCTGGCTTAGGTGATTTCTACTGCATTAAAAACTAGGCACACTTCCATTATGTTTGACTTCTTATTTTCTTACCTGTTTATTTGCAAATATTTAGACATCCGTTTTTTTTTATGTTTTTCCTCTTATTCGATTCCTTTTGACATCTACTTGGTTCCTCTTCTAAAACGCCATAAAACTTTAGAGCTGCTGTAACAAGCTCGTGATGTGTGTGTTTTATGGTTCAGGGTGGACAATGGAACCGGCTCGACTCCTGCGAAGCACAGTAACCAAAGCTACAGGGTAACACACACACGGATGCTTCATAAAACACGTTTTATAGCCACCACTCTGGATCGTAATGTCACTGAATACTATGTGTGTGTGTGTGTGTTTAACAGGGCCGTGGACGTGCTCGTCTGCTACCTGAGAGGGTGAGACGATCTTTGAACCCGACACTGCTCAGAAATGTGCAGTATGATGTCTGGCACAAGACCAAGAGAGGTGACGCTCCCACAGAAACACACAGATTTCTTTTGTGAGGAAAATGAGAAAAATGTGCAAACATACTTGGAAGTACAGCATAAAAGGCACAGAGTTTGTGCAGTTCTGACAAACTTGAAAGTGCATGTTTGGTATGATCGCCTTTGTTCTTCAGCACAGCCTGAACTCTCTCAGGCAGCTTCTTTTGTCATTTCTTTAAGTCGTCTTCAGGAATAGTTCTCCATGTTTCTTGAAGGGCATTCAGAGCTCTTCTTCCCCGGTATTGTATAGTGGATCAAATCTGGATTCATCTCTCCATCAGACCTGCTGCCACTGATTTCATTCAGTCAGTTCATCTAGCTTTCCCTTTATTAAGAATGGCTGCAACCATCTTCAACTGAGAAATAATGTTTTTGTTCTTTGCTAAGTTGTCTTTTATGTGCAGATACAATACTGCTTCATCCTTTGAGTTAGCCGATTTTTTGATGCTTGAATGATTCATAGTTAAGTGGCTTAATAAACAAAACAAACAAAAAAATACATCCCTGTGAAGATGGTCAGATACAAGAACTGGACTGAAATTGAGTGAAAATGTAGCCAACATCCAAAGAAAAACTCTGAAAGACCTTCAGAGAGCTGGAGAACTGCAGCTCAAGACCTTTAGAAAAATTGGAACAAAGTCTGGATCCTTGGAAGCAAAATATAAAGAAATGAGGGAGAACTGTGGAGATAAGTGGGGTAGACAACTGCTGACTGCAAGAAATCAAAGACGACATATTTACGTTTTCTGCCACCGGCTAAGATATAGGAAAAACCCTGGAAGGTTACAAGAGAGACCGATTGACATTCATTAAACTTAAACTCAGACTTTAAATAGCAATCAAGACTCTAAACTGCCTGCTGAGCATTAGACTGATGTTTGAATGTGGACACTTTATTACAGAGTCGACCATTTGGGACTCTTTTCTTGTCCTGAAATTCATATTTAACGAGGTAAAAGGTGGGCAGAACATCTCCTGACAGCCCCGCCCTCAAAGTCTGAGACTACTCATTTTCAGCTGTCCTCTTATAAATGCTCGTGCTGCTTTGATATGCTCGACTTGTTTTTCCATTTTGGCGCAGTTGCAATGTCCATCTTTAAATACAGTCTGTGTTTGGTGCACTACCACACCGACAGTTAAACAGTCAAAACATGTCGTGGTGAGTTTAGGCTGAGAGCGCGCACCGATCTGAGCCCCGTCCTCGCTCGTCGACGAGGCGCCGTCTCTGGTGAAGCCCTGAGGGTCGACTGGCCGGAAGAGTCTCTGTGCAGACTTTGTTTTTCCGCCTGTGCTGAGGCTGATGATTAAAGCGGAGGGCCGGCGCTCCACTTAGCTGGAAGCATCTGTTACTGACAGGCAGCAGCAGCTGGATGGGATAACTTGCATGTTTAAATATGCAAAACGGTGGCGGTGTAGCAGGTGGTGCAGATGCTAAAAGTGTGACGATTCAGTCGTGTTTTTGCATTTTTGGGGGGTAGGTTGTAAACAGACGTTAGGGCTGAAGTAAATGAGCTGAAGTGGAACTTTCAATACTTTTAACACCTTTTGAATTAAATGTGATCAGAAAAGGATTTATAAACGGAAAAGCTGAAGTTAGTGACTGTAAAAACTAAACTTTTAATGTGTTTTGTTGTTTTTGTTTCAGCCCAACAGAAGATGGATTACTGCATCGCTGCTGGGATGCAGTTCACTGTAGGAGACCGCTGCCAGGTCTGTGTGTGTCTGTGTTTTTGTGTTAAATTAACACTCCTCAATTGCATTTTTCACACTGTGCGTCTCCTGCAGGTTCGCCTCGAGGGCAGCAATCGGCTCTGCAACGCCATCATCAAGGAGGTGCCTCCCGATAACCAGTCAGTGACCGTTTACCTAGAACATCAGGGCAGGAAGTAGGTCATGCTAACAGCACGTGCCCACGCGGAGTATCAGAGGTTGCACAGACATGACAGATGTTTTTGTTTTGTGGGTCAAGACAGGTGGTCCCTTTGTGGCGTCTCCTCCCTCCCGGCGACGACAGCGGCTGGAGCAAGGTGGTCAACCGCGACAAGAGGCTCAGCAACGGGCACGGAGAAGGTGCATACGCACACACGTCTTAAAGAAGCGTGCTACAGCTTTATCACACGAGTGCAGTCTGTGGAAACTCTCTCCTTCTCCCCCTGCAGAGTGGGAATTGAGGGGAAAAGGCCGAGGAAGGGGGAAATCCGTCGCATCCTCCTCCTCTGGTTCTCAGGCAGCGGCGCTGGGCTCAGGCGGCCGCGTGTCGAAGCAGCACTCCTGGCCCCCACAGGGGGCCACAGAGGAGCAGGGCGGGGCCAAAACCAGCAGGTCAGTGTGTGAGTGGGACTTTGGACAGGTGTCACCAGTGTTGAATCACATGACCTCTTAAAGGGAAAGTTTACCCAAAAAGCAATGTAGTTACTTTAAAAACCAAACAAAAACAATCCTGTGTAGCTGTTGCTGATCTTAGTGATCGTTATGTTTTATATGCTTCTTTTATTGGTTCTAACTTGGGGTTCTTCTCCTTTTACTGGTCTGTTGTTGTCTTATTGCATTTCTGTTTCTTATGGACTTATAGCTCTGTATTTTCTACCATCCTGTGTTGCCTTGTTTTGTTTTGTTGTTTTGCATTGATAAAGTTTCTTCTTGCTTTTTCGTCTTTCTACAGGAAGCCTGGGGACACGTCAGAGGTGGCGTTCGGCCTGACAGAAGAGCAGCGACTGGCCAAAGAGGAGGAGGAGAGGAACGTGGCATTGGTGGAGATCCAGCTCAGAGACGAGCACAGCTTCCCTGCACTTGGCGTGAGTTCACCCGGGATGGGTCCAGAAAAACCTGCGCACGCTGCTGAGACTGGGCTGAGGGTGACTTTTTAAAAATAACTTATTTCTGTTTTTAATAGACCCAGTTTTACTCAGGTCCAAATTTTTGTCAGTTTATCCTTTCTAATGGCAGTCAGCTGACGCTTAAACATCTGGTGGTGTCAAAAGGCAGCTGTCACTCAACAAGGTCAACAAAAGACAGCAACAATCAGCCCTAAACTGGTGAACGAAGCCAAACAATTATATTTTTACCAGCACCTTACCTGGAATATGCCACGATACATCAAATTATTTTGTAGTTTATGAAGGACTTTATGCGTATTTGTAGATTTTTTTTCTACCTTGCTCACCTCTGGATGACAGGCAGCGGTGTCACTCAGATTTGCAGGCCGTATTTCATTTATTTATTTGTTTTTATAATCTGCACAGTCAGTACGGGGCAGACGCCAGTGAGCAGAGCGGGCAGTAGAAATCCTCCACATCTCAGCCTAACAACATGTTGGTTATAACGGTTATATGGGGTGGGGTTATACGCTTAAGGTTTCACAGCCCGATGGATCGAATCCCCACTGGAAACAGGAATGATTTGAGGAGCTTTTCCGCTGCTCGCCTTCCTTTGCTTTCCCTCATTTTCCCTGAGTTTTGTTTCTTTATTGGAGTATTGATGTGGACTCTGGAATAATACATTTATGGATTACTGAGAAAACCCAAAATGGAGTTTCTGTTTGAACATCATTGAACATCAGGGAGCTAGATTTTTGATTCCTTCTGGATTAGACGGAAATGTTTTGCTCAGTATATCAGACACAGCAGCATGATAAAACCGTCTAATTAGCTCCACACTTGTTGTTAGGAGATGCAAAAGCTGGTGAAACAAAAATGTGACACAGAGCTGCTGGAAGAAGGTATAAAATGTTGCTCTTATAGTTTCTCAGTAAAGGATAACAGTTTAATCCTTGATGCTCAGTGGTTCTTTTTCAACACATTTCTGATTTTTGTTTGTGATGTTTGTGTTTCATCCCTCAGTCTCAGCCGGGGGCGCAGGGGGAGGGAGCGAAGAAGAAAGGAGAGAAGAAACGATCTCAGAGGAACAAGACGGTGAGTTCAGGCCGCAAAGCGCCACTAGTTAGAAAAGGAGAACGAGATGTTTTAACACAAACGACTAATCACCAGAGCGAGAGGGCACTGCATTGTGTGTAACTTTGTTCACATGTGGCTATGAAGAAGGATTTAGCCTACGATGATTTGTGGACAGTTAATGTGAGGGGCTGCGTGTCATACGTTGCATTGGCTAACTGATGTTTGTGAAAAGTCCTGGTGCTGAGGACTGGTGGGCTGCTGTGGCCCACCTTTCATGCAGACTCCACAGATGACTAACAGATATAATAAAACAAAAATAATAAAACAAAATCAATAATCTGCACTGACATTCAATTTTAAATGGATTTAAAAGACAAAACATCCAAGGAATTAAATAAAAACTGAAAACTGTATTAGTTGAATTAGAGTACATGCAATTCAGTTGACAACTGGACAACAGATGAACTGCTAAGAAAGTAAAAAATATATAAATAAATTGGGCAAAAAGCTCAAATCAATGAATAAGAAAAATAGATTGCCAATTAAACCGAAAACAATAAAATGGGAAAAAAATATTAGTTTATATGAATAAGTAATCTTTATAAAATTCCTCAAAAGCAAGACTGAAGAGGTTTTTAGTCTGAAGATTTCAACAGCTGCTCTCAGGATCTCTGCTGAAAGCTAAAATCTGCCCCTAAAACATTTTAATCTGCAGCTCTGAGGACCATCAGCACGTGAGACACAGTCCTGTGAACATGATCCAGTAGCGTGTAGAGCCGCCTTTAGCAGCAAGAACCTGCAGTCATCATTTCTGAATGAATTCATCAGCCTGTCACATCATTGTGGACGAATTTGGCCCACTCTTCTTTGCAGTGTTGCTTCAGTTCTTTGCGGTTTTTCAGCATTCATTTATGCACAGCTCTCTTAAGATCCCACCGCAGCATTTCAGTCAGGTTGAGGTGTGAGCTTTGGGCCATTGCAGCATCTTCATTCTTTTCTTTTGCAGCCTTTCTGTTGCTTTGGACCGTTGTTCAGTTTGGGGGCAATCTTTAGCTGTCAGATAGATGGCCTCACATTTGACTCCAGAATACTTTGGTATTCAGAGGAATTCACAGTCAACTCAGTGACTGCCAGGTGCCCAGGCCCTGTGACTGCACAGCCATATCAGACAGTTGGTGTGAGGTGTTTGTGCTGATAAGCATTATGACCAAACACCTCCACTTCCTGCTCGTCTGTCTGAAGGAAATTATTCCAGAAGTCCTGTGATTTGTTTAGATGCAACTTTGCAAACCTAAGCTGTGCTGCCAGAGAGAGGAGGCTTTCTCCTGGCAGCCTGAGCAAGGCTGTACTTAGTTTTTCACAGGACTGCTTTCACCAGAGATCATCACGTGCTTTAAAAGCAAAATTTTATATATTTTAAAATCAATACAAAATCTGACTTTGAAACAAGCGTGAAGTGTTCTCTCCTCCTCCTCCTTCAGTTTGCTTCATCCTGGGATTTTCTTTAGAGTGGATGAACAACAAAAATGGGAACTTTGTTTTTTAACAGCAGCCCTGATGTGTTACTATAAATCAATTAGGAACTAGTTCAATTAGGACCATCTGGGTGGAAAATCTTCAGGGGCTGAAGCGTTTCAGGGTTTTGAAAACCTTTCTCAGGACCTGAAGTTTGTGTTCTTCTGTCCTTTTACAGAAGAGTCCAGTTGAAGACATCAGAATGCCGTCTCCGTCTGCCAGGGACAAACCCAAATCCTCCACCCCGCCTCTTAAAGCCACCACTACACCTGCTGCATCCGCTGCACCCGAAACAACCAAACACACCAACCCCACCCTTCCTGCCGCTAAGCTTCCTGCTGACTCCACCCCCACATGGCTGAGCTCTATTAAGGCCTCGACAGCAAGCAGCGCGGGCCCCGCCGCCAGTCTGCCGCTCACCTGTGCAGCACCAACCGCTAAAACAAGCGCACCTTCCCACACCTCACCTGCAGTTGCGCCGAGTTCTCCTTCTCCTGCTGCTGCCCCGAGCACTAAACCTTCTCCACCTCCCTCCATCCCATCCTCCGCTTTCTCCCATGTCATCCCTGTTCTCCCTTCTGCTTCACCCCCTTCTGCTTCCTCCTCCTCCTCTTCACCTAAACTTCCCCCCGCATCTCTTCTTCCTCCCAAACCAACCACCTCTCCACCTCCTTCCTCCACAGTTCCTTCTCCCACTTTCATCACTCCCATTGCTTGCCCACCCACGGCTGCACCAGGCCTCCCTGCTGCCCGATCCTCCCCACCCATTTCTTTCCTCCACTGCCCCACTCCACCCTCCTCCCCTTTGCTAATTCATCCTTCAGCTGAAGTCCAGGAGGCTCCACCTGCTCCAGCTCCAACCACAAGTAAGAAATCTGTGGACATTTTTAGCCTCGTGTTGCAGTTTAAAACCACAAACTGTCTTTAGAGACCTGATTCAGACCAAAGAAACATTCATTAGAGCAAAGATTTGTATTCCTAGTAGGGGTCAATGTTCACTTATGCCACTGAAACCAGCAAAACCTACTTTCTTT
>VUQK01002281.1:21005-35991 GCA_015106715.1 Bujurquina vittata
ATATATTGGGTGACTTTTCCTATAGCAGATTAATTCATCATATGTTATTTTTGCACTTTTTTTAAGATCTAAAACTTACTTTTGTTGAACCTTAAACACAGTAAAATAATGATAAACTGATATTGAGTGCTGCCTCTGCTCTCTTCCCCCCCAGGCTTTCTCCAATAACCTATACCCACCCTACTTATATCTCATCCCCCTGCATCAGGCCTATGCCATGCAGCCTAAGCCACCTTCCCGCTCCCCATCCCCCCACTACGTTCCCTCCAACCCCCCGACTAACCCGCAGGACTCTTACCCACCTCTGCAGTATCCTTACACTTCAGCACCCGTGCCTTCTCAGTATGACCGCCAAGCCCAGCTCGATGAGACCCCCCGTCCTACTGAACCCCCGTTCAGCCAGGCCAGGTACTCCTTCAACCATCCCTCGGCCCCCAGGATGCCATGGCAACAGATGCCCCCGTCACAAAACCCCAACTACTCAGTTGGTTATCTTTCTCCACCTCCACCGTACCCGGGTCCCCCTCATTCATCTCAAGTTTACCACCCAGGTCAAGGTGCAGGAGTTCCAATGTACCCCACAGGCATGGCTCCTTACTCCGCATCCTCTTTGCCATACCAGACTGCATCCATTCCCCAGGAGCTTCAGGTGAGTCAGGGGACGATGCAGCAGCAGCTTCAGCCCACCAACGGAGACACGATGCCTGGCCATGGAAACATCCGTGTCCCTGGTCCTCTGGAGAACCCCGCTGCTGCCAGTGTTGCCAATACTAACAACAGCCGACCAGTAATGGTTCAACCTAGTTATGGTATGTTGGAATTCTGGGTAATGAAGTCCCTATATTTCAAGCTGTTGCTGCTTTTTTTAACCATCAGGTGGAGCCAATTTTCAAATTTCTCTGCTTTTAAAAGTTTTTTTCCCCCCACCTGCTGACAGGCTTCAAGAAGGAACCAGTAGAGAGTTTGACACGAGCAGTGCTGCTGGTGGACCCGCCACTTAACGACACACCTATAGTATGTACCCCACACACACATCAGGGCTATAAAATCTTGCCTAAAATCATGTTTCATTATTTGTTTGTAAGAAACCAGTTTGAACAATTTGAATAAATACAGTGTCCACAAAATGACAGACAACTTTTATATATTTCAGTATAAATTTATCTGCATACCCGCCCATTATATATATCATAAAGTAAACTAATAATAGAATAATAATAATAATAAAGACAAGGTAATTGCTGGGCTAAAAAGGCTGAAAGCAGACTCAGATTTGCAAATGCATATGCTTTTATTTGGAAAATCTGGCACTTTAGAGCATCCTGGTAAATTTCTGCAATAAGGGCTTTTAATTTGAAAATCAGCATCTGAACATCTCGATGACATCCTTTAACTTTCTGTAACTAACTGAAGGCCTATATCGTGGAAATCTGACAGTTTGAGGAATCCAGTCAAATTTCTCTAACATGGGGCTTTTATTTAGAAAATTCAGCATATTTCTGAGCAACTTAATAACTTTCTTTGATGAACAGTTAAAAGAATCTAATTAAATGTCTCAAACTTTGAGCTTTTATTTAGAAAGTTCTGAGTGCCTGAAATTGTATTAAAAAGTAAAACATGGCTTGGAAAGAATATATTTTTACTTTTTATATGGATTTTCATCAACGTTTTATGTTAAATTTTAAATATCTTTTAAATTCAAAGGTCTTTAATGTAATTTGATACCCTGTAGGTAACCGGACCTCTGTCTGTCTTGCAGGTCGCGCTGGTTCCTGACCTACCCATAAAGGACAGCCCTGTAATAGCCATGAAAGCCAGCAGCACCAGCAGCAGCAGCCCTGGCTCTCCATTAACTTTTCGGCCCCGAAAACCGGTCCACCCCACCGTGTACGAGCAAACCCAGAGGGGTGGTCACCTGAAGCCTATCGCCCTGGCAGACAATCAGTCTGTGGGCTGCAGCACGGAGGACGACAGGGAGGAGATGGAAGGGTATAAAGTGCCGGTGCAGAGCCTGAGAGGACAGAGGAGGAACTACAGAGGGAGAGGAGGGAGAGGCTGGAGACCACGAGGAGGCTACGATCCATCCAGGGAGGTGTACAGGGGGAGAAATGAACGAGATATGGGGATGGCGTTTAACTATGTCCAGGCTAACTCCGCCCAAATGGGATGGCCCCGTGAGAAAAGATATTAGCTCTGAGAAAATGAGAGGAGAGGACACAGGTGGTAATTTTTTTCTCTCTCTTGCTTTTCTCTGGAGATCCTGCAGCCACGAAATTGCCATCTTGTCCCGAGTCAGAAAATCTGGAGCTCCATTTGTGTGTTTTGATGCTTCTGAATCAACAAGCTTGTTGTGGAAACATAAACACTATGCCTTTTTTTTTTTTTATTTTAAAGCTCATTAGTGTTGCATGTTAGCATCTATTTCTTATCACTTAGAGGAATGGAATCAGCGAATGTTGAGCTCGGTTTGTTTACGGTAATGTATGGTAAAGTTTGCCACTGTGTTGACGTGACGAATGTACAGGTTTCTTTACTGGTTGTGTTTGAGATTTTGGGAAATGTGTTTATTAGCTTTCTTGACGAGAGCTGACGCTTTCATGTCTGTGCGGTTGCTGTCTGCGTAGCTTAGCATAAAGTAGCGAGAAATTAGCTGTGACTGTCATAAACATCACCTGGCAATAAAACATATTTTTCTCTATTGTTTCTAAACTATCGCTATTTAGCCTAAATTTCACATTACATAATGCTACTTAGCCTATTATAAAGCAGTGGGAAATTAGCCATGACTTTTAACATGATATATTAAAAAAATAACCTAATGACTAATAATAATCTAAAACCATACTCTCCTTAGTACGCATCGCTTGTTAGCATAGCAAAGCTCATTACATAGCATAGATTATCAAAGCAAAAAGCAGTGGCTCGCAATTGCATGGCTATATAAATAAATGTTACTAATTTTGTCTTAAAACCACTACTATTTTTAGGTCAAGCTAGTTAGCTTAGCATAAAGCAGTGGCGAGTTAACCATAACTTTTATAGTCGTATTTTGCTGCATGGTGCATTTAGACAAAACTGAATATCTCTGGCATCAAAATAAATTCTCCTCCCACTTTTCCAAACAGCTGGTTAGTGCAGTCCCACATTAATTAGCGCTAAATAGTATAGCTTCTATTTTACATCAGGCTAGTTGGTTTAACATTTAGCAGCGAGAAATCAGTTGTAAAAAATGACTGTTGTAAAATGTCATTTCCCTACAGGATTCAAAATGATCTAAAAACACTGGCATACAACCTTAATTTCAGTTTTACACATCGCTTATTAGCTTAGCGTAACAAAGCAAAAAGCAGCGGGAAAAATTGATGATGTGAAGCATTTTGCTATATAAATAACTTTTAGTAACTCTTAAATTCATATTTTAAATTTTCTTTTCACTTCAGCTTTTACATCAAGCTAGTTAGCGTGGCATAAAGCAGCGGGAAAAACAAGCTTTGCACGAGCAGAGCTTGGCTAGCTGTTTATGCCCAAGTCTTTATGCTACAGTAAGCACAGACATGAAAGACTCGGTCTACTCAACTTTTTTAAATTATCCAGAGGATTCTTCCTTTGACAAGTCAAAGATGAATTTCTGATTTTTGTTATGTAAGTTATAAATGGTGGGAGCTCAGCAGGTCTGTGCGGCACAGAAACAAGGAAAAAGCCAATCTGAGTGAGCTGGAAATGAGTGTAAAAGCTGCTGCTGCTGTTGGCGCCCGTCAGGCTGGTGTGGCGCTCTAAGCTGTGTGTCGATGTTTTTCCTTTCCGTCAGGTGTGTGTCTGCTGGTTCTCGTCCTCGTTTGTCCCTTTACTTTGTCTAACCTCAGATTCAGTGCCTTATGTTTGCTGAGAAACACTGCTGTACAGAAAAAACACGTGCTGTTTGGATTTGATTTTCTATGTGGTTGAATAAATAAACCTTTGGCTCAGATCCTGCTTCAGGAGCTGTTTGTTTTCTAGGTAAATACAGAGAATTTCATTAGCTGGGTAGATCTTATGAGCACATCGTAGTAATTCAGTGCAATGAACGACGAACCAGTTTGTGGTCCATTTATTGTGCCTTCGGCTCCTCTGACTACCACCAAACACACAACAGATTCACACTTGGGCAATGTGGGTTGACAGTTTTGCCCAGGGACACAATGACAGCATGCACTCAGACAGGGACTCGAACCAGAAACCCCTCCAATTGCAAGGTGAGCACCTACCCTCTGCGCCACTGCCACCCCATGATTTATGGATCTGATTGTTACCTATGGTACCATGAAAAAAGTATCTGTCCCCTTCTTGATTTCTTAGGTTTTTGTTTGTATACTTGTCATATTTCAGATCATCAAACATCCAACCAACAGCCCAGAGTAAATTGTAAATGCAGTTTTTAAATTATTTATTTAGAGAAAAAGACATTTGCAAAATCCACTTTTTTAGCCCTTAATATTTTTTTTTTGTGTGTACTTTGAGTGTCTAGGAGTGCAGAAAATTTAAATGTATTCTCTCCCGGTGCTGCGTCGATATCTTTATATACTTTTTGGGTCATATTTTTCAGTCTGCTCAGGGTTCACAGCAAATACTTTGACGTAATAAATAAGAAAACGTAACAGGGAATGGAGAAAACTGAACAGACTGAAAATTATGACCCAAAAGGATTATAAACATATCCACGCAGCACCAGGGCAGAATGCATTTACATTTCCTGCACTCCTACACACTCAAAGTACACAACAAAATGTAGTTAAGGGCAAAAAAAAAAGTGGATTTTGCACGATATGTCTCCTTCAAGATGCAATTTTTCCCACATTCAGGAACGGACTTTTACAAACTACTACTAGATATACTTCAGTCAGCCTAATCCTTTTCTGCTTCATTTTAGGCCTGTGGTTATTTTTTAAATAATGTCTTATTGTGGACTATCTTTACCGTGTTACAGCAACAGTATAATTTTCCTTCCCCTATCAATCTATCTGCCACAAGGCCCAGGTTCAAATCTGCCCTGGGCTGTCAAACATGACTTCCCTGCAGCTTTTCCGTCTCCTCTTCAATGTCCTATCACAATAAAGGCAAAAATCTCTCTCTCTCTCTCTATATATATATATATAAAAATACTGTTCAGTCTGCCTTATATGAGTCCCACCCTGGAGGTACCTACCTGCCACTATGAGGTCACAGTCACAGCACCACCCAGTGGAAGCAAGACATCATCATGGTGTAGTAAACATCATCCAGTTTACATGAAACCTTCATGGTTGTTTCTACACATGAAGAACAGCAACACAACAGTATTTGCTCCCTACCACCACCTTGTGCCTGGTAAGAGTAAAGTACCAAGCATGCACTTAGCTCATGTATAAGCTGCCCTTTCTTATTGACCAACACGTGATGCATTCAGGAAACATCTGAAAATTGCAGCTACCAAAAACCCGCATTAACCTTCGACAAGGAGGACCTCCTGGAGTTGAGGCCGCAGAGATTTCATTTAAGTGCTTTTAAACCACATTTCAGCTCAAAGCTTTAATAAAATGTACCTGCTTGGTTCAAAGAACTGGCAGTTTTATAGCTTTACCCTGACACACTAACATTTCAGCATTTCTAAACAAAGACACACACACACACACACACAGGTGTTCCTGGTTCAGGAAGCATCAGTTTATTATCTGATTGTAAATGTATGGTTGTTAAAACTTGCCGCTTAATGTTCTCGCCGCCTCTGAATTCAGCTGAGCGCGTTCAGGCTGAGACACACACACACACACACGCGCGCACACACGCGCACACACACACACAACGCAATGCACTTTATTTTTCAAACACTTCACAACATTGCTGGCTATTGAACGCAGCCTGGTACATGAAGGCTGATGTTTCTTTTTTATGGTTTTTCTTTATTTCCTTTAATATTTGTCTGCTGTTTGGCGGCCCGGCTGTGAAAGGTCGAGGTTATACACTCGAGCGGTCGCAGGCACGGCGACGTGACCAACTGCGAAGTCGCAGTTGGTCGTGTGGGACGTCGTCTTAGTCGTCCAGGAAGAAGTAGTTTCCGCTCTTCTTCTGTTCCGTGTCCTGCAGAGAGATGAGACGGAGGTCAAAGGTCAGATGCTAGGTTCAGTTTTTCATTCTTCACTGATGTCACAGTTAAAGCTTTGTGTAACCACAGCAGCAGTTTACTTTTTTTGTCCAGCCCTTCTAACATGTTTATATGGTGCAGCAGCAGCATTTAGAGTAATGCTGGGAGGGCACGGTTTACTCATTATCTCTAATAACACAATTTCTCCTAACCCATCATTCAGGGTCTGATGAGACAGTCTGATAAAGGTGCGCTTCCACCTCTCTGCAGCGCCCCCTGGTGTGTGGAGGACTGCAGCTCCGTTAACCCTGAAATGAACTGCTCATTACATCAGCTTGAAACCCTCCAACACATTTACTATCAGGCTGCATGTCAATCAACGGCAATACGACGTCACTTCTGTCGTACGTCGTCCGCGAGAAGCGGCGGTGGCACGAACAGCTCTAACGAAGCTGAAACAGACATTTTCATTTAATACGGAATGAGCACTCGGCTGTTGATTTGTGTCCCACGAGTCTCGCTGTGACCGCGGTGGCGTTGATGTTTGATTGTGAACGATCACAAAGTGTCACGTGACATCACTACTCATCGTCAGAGACACTCGGGGGGTGTTTGTACTCTGAGATTCACATGGACTTAAACACTGTAACTGAAGGTGACCCGTTTAAGTAGCTCAACACAGACAGAATTCAACATTAAAGACCCGACTACAGCGATAGCTCAAACCATCTCTGCTGGTCTTTGGGAAATAAATCTAAAAATAAACTTTTCTGAGCTTCAGATACACGAGCATCAACTATTTAAACCTCGATAGCTGATTCCGGGATGGCTGCATGGTTGAGGTGTGGGTAAAAAAAAGTGTTAATGTGTTATTAGGTTGTTAGCTCATTAAATAAACTAAAAGCTGAGAATAATAAACAAAAGCAGCATTTATGTGTAAAGAAAGCACCTTCACAGCAACATGACTGCAGTTCAAATAAATGTTATAAACAAATGCGGGGGCCAGACTGTTACCTTGATGGAGTTGAGTTTGTTGATCCTCGGTCTGAAGTTGTTCGGATCTCTCCTGAACGTGATCTCCAGCAGCGACAGGAAGCGGTTCATCCCAGCCAGCAGACTCTGAGGCCTGGCGGAGAGAAACGAACAAACATCTTGTTAAGATGGCGGCGATCGGCGAGCTGATTCGGCTCTGAAGCCTCGGCTCGTCTTACGTGTTGGCCGAAGTCTTCTTGGAGGGAATTCCGTCAAACACGATGACTCTGTCGGCCAGGTAGGTCGCCATGATGAAGTCGTGCTCCACCACAAACGCCGTCTTCTTGGCGTGCAGGATGTACCTGTGAACAAAGACGAGTCAGGAGACGGCGCCACACACAGGCAGAGACGCATAACTGCAACGAACAATGACGCACGGAATTTGTTGCTTTTTTCTCCTCTTATTTATGTTTTGGGATTTTGCTCTGAAGACTAACCAATCAACTAATATAGCAAATAAAACACTGTTTCCCTAATAACACTAAATGTCAGGTTGCAAGATGTTCGAGTCAAATTTCAAGCTAGAAAAGGCAACCCCCCCCCACCTCAGCTTCATGTTTCTGTCATATCAAATCAAAAATATCAACTCTGAAATACCTAAAAACAGCACATCTGACCCACAGAAAGATTTCTAGAGGTCAGTTTGGACACAGCTTCACATTTCAAAAACCAGACATGAAATGAAATTAAAATGAGCCCAAAAAAACCAACAATCTCCCAAAATCCTAACCTGTAACAGCCAGATGGAGTGTTTGGACTAAATAATTGGAAAAATTAGTCTGAAGCGGACAGATGTTCTAGTTTTCCTCATCTTCTATCATAAATAAACTGCTCAGACTGCTTAAAGGACCCAAAGTAATGAGGTCAGACTATGTCCAAGTGACCCCTGTGAGTCAAAAGTCCCGGCTTCAGACTGCTCTGTTTGACCATTTAAGCAGGAATTTCGCTAATATATGTATAATTATTTGAGGTGTGGCCAATCAGAATAAAGTTGACTTAAGGGGGAGGAGCTAAAACTGACTGTACGGTTCAGTATGAGATAAATTAGGAGTATTTTTTACTTGTCGAGTCCAAGAATGAGCTGGTTCACCTTTTTAAAGGCTGATTAATCAGACCGTGCTCTCTTCCAAATGTATCAAAGGAATGGGTTTAATAAACCATGAACTAAATGTCAAAAATATGCAATTTAAGTTGATTTAGTACCTTAACAAAATCACATAAAAACACCAGTCAGATGGCACTCTGCTAAAAATCGACCGATTTAATTTAAACTTAAATCTGAGAACTGAAACATTTTTAAATGTCATTAAACAGGAGCAGGTAAGCTGGGACTCAAGCAGCCAGTGTAACCTGCTTTACCTGCTTTATATACAATATTTGTGAAGCCGGGTGAGGCTTCATAAACTCTGCGACAGTGTATCAGGGCCACCGAAGGAGGAGAAAAGAAAAATAAATCAGGCAGTGAATGAGCAAAAGATCAAATTCAGGGATTTTTTTTTTTTGAAGATTAAAGTTGTAAATTTGAAGGGAAAAAAAAAAACAATCACGTCTTTTTACAAGGTTAATTGGAAAGAAATCCTCTGACTTTTATCCCCCTGCTGAGCACCTTAATTTTTTTCCTTTTTACCTTCTACCCAAGTGGAGCAGTTTGTGTGTTCGTGCCACTCATGTCGGGATAAAATGGGAGGGAGGTGAGCGGGGCTGAAAGAAAGGAGCGCTGAGGAGCAGGGAGAAGCGCAAAGTGTCGTACCTCTTGATGACTCTGGCGGCCATCAATCTCTGCTCGGAGTCCAGGTAGGCGGAGGGTTCGTCGATGAGATAAACGTCGGCCGGCTTCCCCAAACAGAGCGTGAGGGCGACTCTCTGCAGCTCACCTCCAGACAGGTTCTGCACCTGCAGGCAGAGCAGAGGGAGGCTGTTCATCCCGTCCTCACTGTGTCTATGTGAAACGCTTTAAAAGCTTATATCACAATAATTGCTACTGTTAAATTCTCTGAAAATTTTCTAAGCAGAAAATGAGGATCAGCTTACAGCTTAGAGCTTCATTAGCTTTGAAATGAGCAAAAATGATGTCCTGAGGACCGTCTGCACTTTATTACATTTCATTTTAATTGTGTTTGTCGAGTCTCCGCCAATGGCAGCTCACTCTCTGCTGCTGTATTCTGAATGTATTCATTTTGTTTTCTTTGTTAAACACACACTAAGAAGTTTGCACTGCAGCACGACAGATGTTTATGTAGGAGCATGTCATGGATAATAGGTACTGATTTGTAAATAACTGCACATGAACAACTTGAGTTTATTTTATAATTAATACTACAGTATATTTCTAACAGGCAGCCTTGTCTTGGCAATACTTTCTTTAATGATGGAACACATTTTAGGGTCAAATTGAAAGTAAAAGTGAGGTCACAGGTCAAATGTGACCTGAGATTTTAAATCTTTATGTGGTACCTTTTAGGGCTGCAACTATCAATTGTTTTAGTAATTGAGTATTCTATCGATTATTCCATTTTTTAATTAGATTAGACACCCTTTTGTTTTATTAAGAGTTTATCTGCACATTCTAACTTCCGTAGATTTGCTGCAGTTTTTCGCTGTGAAATAAAGAGCAGTGATGGAGCTTTAATCGACAAGAGCTTACCGTCTCAGTAATGGCCCCGCCCCTTTGCGCTTGCTGCGTGCGTGCAGACAGACTGCACGTAAAACACCTGCTGCGGTTGTGTTTTTGATGTTATCAGTGTTTTTGTTGGAAAAACTGGGTGCTGCATGAGCTTAATGTTGCAATGCTTTGTATTCACAAACATCCTCCTAAATACGTTTCTATTGCTGATCTAATTTTAGTCGCTAATCAGGGACTGAAGCATAAAAAATATTTTGATGGAACCCCTCGATTGCTAGTGCTAATGGCAAACTATGGTCATAGTGATTTGTTCTGGCAGCTAACAGCTGGAATTCTCAGCACAGCGAGCACAATACACACACACGCACAATCGTAGAGAGCAGTGGAGGCGTGGAAAAACGTGTCAGCAATGATTCACTTGGTGTTAAAGTCTATCGCAGTGACGGAGAATTTAGTGCTGCTAATGTGGGTGAAAGGCTCCGTTTACACAGAGACACCTGAGCTGCTGTGTTGAGGATTTTTTTAATAATCAAATTATTCGAGGAATCATCGCAGCCGTAGTAGCCTCTATATGTTCAAAACACACGCGTGTAAGAATCACAGTTTGAGTCGAAAGGCTTGTCAATTTTTGACCGATAAATCATGAAGTTGATTTTCAGGGATTGTTAACATGACCCCACCCTACAGCCCTGCAAAGTTTTATCAGGATTCATTTAAAACCTTTCAAGCGATCGACAGAACAGACAGGATGATGACACACATGCACACAAATGCTACCAAAACCACGGCTTCCGTGGTGGAGGTAATGATTCCCAGTGTCTTTCCCCACAGTGAGGAAAATTGTGTATGAATGTAACATGGAAAAAGACGGGTCGTGGTGTTTCTTACATCCTGGTCTATGATGCTCTCGATCTGCAGCGGCTTCATGACATCGGTGATGAACTGCGGGTGTGTGTAGGCATCTCTGATCTTCTCGTGCAGCAGAGCTCGGACGCTGCCCTGAAAACACAAAAAACAGAAGCAAACATTGAACTTCTCTTCAGATTAATGACAGCTAAATTGTCCTTTTACGCGACCTCCGTCAGGCTGAGAACAAACTAAATCCTCTGCCTGTTGTTGTTTGAGCTTAAAAACAGTGAGCAGACCTTGAACTTGGGGCTGATGGTCTGAGGTTTGTAGCTGACGTTCAGGATGGGAACATCGCCTGAAAGACAGAGCTCAGGGTCAGCGTGTGTGCTGCTTTAATCCAGTTTCATCCGTGTGAGAGTTTGTGTGAGGCTCACCTCCTCCATCAGGTCTGAGTCCACCAGCCAGCATCCTGATGAAGGTGGTCTTCCCTGTGCCTACAAACACACACACACAAAACACATTAATACACACTTTCAGAGCTGCACGTCAACTTTTCCCATTTCTGTGACCGTGCTGGTCCTCCACATTACTTTCAACACAAAGTAAGCAGTCGCACAGTTTGCGTGTCCTATCACAGGTCTTCATTTATTGCATAGTTTCTATTTTACTCGCCTCCTTCTTCAGTGTAATTTTTAACTGTCTGAGCCCATTTCAAGATCTGAAAACTTCTGTTAGTCTGTCAGTTTTTCGTTTTCAGTAAGGCTCTATTTTTTTTCCCCCCCATTGAGGGCAGAAATGGTGATTCGAGTCATTAAAAATGAAATCCACGGCTCAGCTCACCGTTCTCTCCCAGCATCACCATGATCTCAGAGTCTGTGAATTCTCCTCCTTTGATGTCCAGCGTGAACTCGCCCATCGTCTTCGCCATGTCGGGGTACTGAAGCACAGCAACGAATCAAACATCAGAGGAGAAATGACTTTGCTCAAAAATCCTCGCTTTGCTTTTTAATGACAACATTTAAAACGCGCAAGACTGAGAACGCTCAGGATGAGAGAAAAAGGAAGCAGTGAGTGAAGGAGGAGAAAGTTACAGCTCCATGAAAAAGCTTTTAGTTTGAAAGGAAAAATAGGAATGACAGGAAAACAAAGAAAGGAATAACAGAGGAAAGAAAAAGATAAAGACGAGCAGCAGAAGTGATTTAAAGATTAAAACAAACCGACCTGGTAATGCCTGAGTCGCTTCACCTCCTCCTCGTTGGCCGTCTCGGCCACCTTAAACACCAACGACGTCTCGCGAAACCTGAGATTCTCCGTGGGAACGTAACCGTCCAGGAAAATGTTGATACCTGGAAACAAAGCAAAGATTCAAGTTAAAAAAACGCTCTGGGTCCATTTAGAGAAACCGTACCAGTGTCCACTGAAATTAAAGAATTTAGACGATGCTGTGAAATTGAGAACCCATCTCCTCCTTTTGGAATTTTAGCCTCAGGATACAATCACCAGGTTTTTGGGACTTCCTGTTTCATCTGTCAGTCGCTGTTTTTAAATGCATATAGTCTAACAGGACAATCACTGTCACACAGCCTGACAGCCACAGCCTCGGTGCCCTCCATGCATGCAAGCTTATTTTAACAATGACAAAAAAACTGGAGGCTCTGCTGCAGCAGTAACGTCCAACCTGACCTCTGATTGAGAGAGGTGTTTGTTTATAGTGATGTGATGCAACACAAATGAAACTAAATTTGAGTTTTACCCTCTCTGACGCTGAAGGGCATGGTAACGACCCCGTAGGCGCTGGGGACTCCGTACAGACAGCAGATGAAGTCTGACAGGTAGTCCAGCACGCTCAGGTCGTGCTCCACCACGATGATATACCTGCAAACACAAGATCACCTTTATGAGTTGGCACCGCGCCCCTCACGAGCCCCACATAAGCTTTAAATGCGACAAACCTGTCGGGAGTGATGAGCGAGCGGATGGTGATGGCGGCCTTCAGCCTCTGTTTAACATCCAGGTAACTGGACGGTTCATCAAACATGAAACTGCAGCAGAGGAGCAGAAACGGGTCAGTCTGCGAGTTCGGCTCTGAGCTCAGAGACAAAAAAAACAAACAAAAAAAAGAAGCGTTGATGTTTCCTCACATGTCGGCTTTCTGGATGCAGACGACGGCGCAGGCGAACCTCTGCAGCTCTCCTCCGGACAGATCCTCCACGTTCCTCTCCCGCAGGTGAGTCAGGTCTGGAGAGCAGACGTGGGTCATAAATCATAAGAACCAGTGTTTGCGTCTCTTTATTAAAGTTCACTAACATTGAGGGGTAACTGCAATAAAGAATTTAAAAACTATTGTGCATTTATAAAATTAAAATAAAGCAAAAATAAACATTTAATATGCTCAGTTTGGTGCAATGTCAGCATACGGAGTCTCTGCTGCATGCTTAGATAATTATCATCATCATATTACCTGTTCTGGACACTTTAAATCTGAACCCTAACAAATAAAACCCATTTATATGAAAACAAAGTTAAAAATCACTCCTCAGGTTGGTCAGACTCTGCAGCTCGTGATGGGAGGAACGCTGCTGCTCAAACAATAACTAATAACCCGAAGCGTGTGTCAACTTGAACTGTATGTGTGGCAACAGTGACTGATCTGTGTGGCTAAGAAAGAAGGTTTGACTCTCTTCAAAAGCTCCACTGACAAAAAATGAGATTTTCACCTTGCAGAAAACAAGTTTCTATTCCTCAGATCCAAATAAACTAATTGAAAATACAAAGTCGCACTGTGACGTAAAATAACCAAACACTATAGAGACAACAGTTGACAAACAACGCACGCATTTTGTGAGGTAAAATTGTCGTTCTTGCCTGGAGGGTCTAGTAAAGAGTAACAGCTTTTCTCTTTGGAAGGAGCTGCCTGATGGCAGATTGCGTGGTGAAACTGCTCTAAATGCAGCATCTGCTTAAACCAATATGAATTCTTCTAGGGGCAGCACACACAGCTTTAGTTTGTGTACCTGCTTGTGTGGTTTACTGCGGCAGGTAACACACTGACGGTGCATCAGATCCTTCCAAAGGAACATTGTAGCATCCAAGCAGTTTCTTTAGCTTGTAACAAAGGTGTGTGTGTGTTTACCGAGCTGTTGGCAGACGAGGGTCTGTGAGTCTGTGTCATCTTTCCTGGTCAAGATGGCCCCTACTGACCCCTGCAGGCAGAGACAAACAATTACAACCAGCCCTCAGAGCAAACGCTGCAGGCCGACACAGGCGTCACAGTTAAGGAAAGGTCGTGAACCTTGACGGTCTTTGGGATCTGGTCGACGTACTGCGGCTTCACGATGGCCCGCAGGTCGTCCTCCAGGATTTTGGTGAAGTAGTTCTGCAGCTCAGACCCTCTGAAGTAGGTCAGGATCTCCTGCCAGTCTGGAGGATTCTGGGACACAAAAATACAGATGATGGGGTCAGTGTGTGTGTGTGTGCAGGTATCCCTGAGAGTGCAAAGCTCAGGCTTCACACAGTATTTCTTACTCGTGGATCTGTACCAGGGGGACCTGTGTGTTCCTAAATCTGTTTGTGAGGAGCAGCCGATCAGAGGAAAGCTGACTTAGAGGAGGAAGAGCTCGTTTCAGACAGAAAAACATGCACAGAGCCTCAGCGTGAGATAGAGGATTGTTTTGAATGTGAATGATGCAAAACTGCTTTAACACAGTCCAAGATGACACAGTCAGCTGCCTCTGTGGTAAGAAGGGTCAGGACGTCACAGTTGTCACTTACAATCAAAACAAGTTAAAACCACCATTTGTTGTGCTGCACACGTCTAATCTGCTGTTTCAGGCAGCAATAAATAAAAGGAAGGTTTATTTTGCGAATGTTGGTGAAGTCTGTCTGTCCCTCTCCTGCACATCTGTCTGATGAAACAGACTTGTTTTCATTGACAAACTGGGGAAATACATAATTTGACGGCATCATTAAAATAATTAAAAGCAGATGCACACAGGAATTAAAACTGTAGTCACTATTAGTAAGTCATGGGTTTAAAGTGAACAGCTGTATTTAAGAGTCCTGTCCTAACTGGGTTGGGGGAAGGGTGAAGGGTTCCTTTAAGCGCTGGCTGAAGATTTCAGTACAATTAGGAGAGACTTCCTGATTAAGCTATCCGACCAGTCGGTGGAAGCAAACTTTTATCTTTTCCTGTTGGCCAGCAAAAGAAAACTAGCAGCTCCACCCAAACATTATCTCCTGAGCACAGAAGGAGGATGAAGGCCGGCCTGTGTGTGTGTGTGTGTGTGTGTGTGTGTGTGTGTGTGTGTGTCTGTGTTAGACAGAGAGAGGAAGAATGGAGTGCTGTGTATGTATGGTCCACACCGCCTCTCGTGATCTCAGCTTTG
>VUQK01002282.1:0-12786 GCA_015106715.1 Bujurquina vittata
ACACACACGCACACGCACACGCACGCACGCACACACACACACACACACACACACACACACGCACACACACACACACACATATATATATGGATGTGGTATGATAAATGATGCTCTGATAAGCAGGTTGCTATCCAGTGTTTTTGGAATTGAATCATTTTAAACACTAAAAGACTGGAAGGCTCTGTCTCTGCTGCTTTTATCAGGCCTCTTTTTTTCCTGGAAGTGCTTTCAACAAGGCTTTATAATTTAATGGCTTAGATCAGCTCCAAGTCAGCGTAAGCACCAGAGAGACTTGCCACTGATGTTAGACTGATAAAACCTGGCCCAACCACACTGTGGTTATTCCAAACACACAGTGCAAGGGGCTAGGATCAGGTCTCTGATATCCTTCCAGAGTAAAACTCTTTTTTAGACAACTGTTAGTGATTAAACTCATATACCTTAATTTTAACAAAGGATTGTTGCACAAATCACTAAAACAACCCTGTTTTTCAGTGAAATGGCACAGTCATGTCAAAATGAGTGGAGCACAGCTGTAAGTAATCCCATTAAGTGTTCAGCATCTCCTGGCAGTAAAGCAGCACACACTGTGAACTGGACCTCACGACTGGACTTGTTGCACAGGTGGCCATCCTGTCACGGTACCCCACTGGAATTCACTGAGCTCCTGGGAGCGACTCACTCTTTCACAAACATGGGGTCTGATTATTGAAGATTTTGCATGCGAGAAGAAGGATTTTGGATTTAAAAGGGAGCCAATGAAGAGAAGCCTTCATCATCAACTCTAGCTGCAGCATTTTGAAGGCTTTTCATGGCGCTTTTAGGGGCAGCCTGACAATAATAAATCACAATAATCCTGCCTAGAAGTAATAAATGCATGAGTTAGCTTTTCAGCATCACTCTGAGACAGGATGTTTCTAACTTCAGAGATGTTGCACAAATGCAAAAAAGCAGTCCTACATATTTGTTTAATATGTGCATTGGGGTGGCTGTAGCTCAGGAGGTAGAGCAGGTCACCCGCTGATCGGAAGGTCGGTGGTTCGATTCCTGGCTAGTCCAGGCTGCATGCCAATGTATCCTTGGGCAAGATACTTAACCCCGAGTTGCTCTCCGACGCAAGCGTTGGAGTATGAATGTGTGTGAATGTTAGCTAATTAAAAGCACTTAGCTTAGTTACATATGGAAGTGCTTGTATGTGTGAATGGGGTAAATGTAAACATGTTGTGTAAGCGCTTTGAGTGCTCGGACAGAGTAGAAAAGCGCTATATAAGAACTAGTCCATTTACCATTTACCATTGGAGGACATATCCTGGTCAAAAATGACCCCTAGACTTCTCACAGTGTTACTGGAGGCCAAGGTAATGCCATCCAGAGTATCTGGTTAGACACCATATTTCTGCGATACTTATTCTATACGTGTATGATCTAAGATCAACACAATAACACATATCTGTAGTAGTGAAGCATGCATAGAAACAATAACAGTGTGTACAAAACAATGAGGAAGGCTAATGTGGGTGGGGGAATGCGTCACTGATCCGAGAACTGTATTAAGAGCAGTGAGAGTGACTTTTCTGCTGTAAGAATTCAAAGTATCAAAGCGACTGAGAAAAACTGTAATACTTTGAAGTCAATAACAGCCTGAAGTACCCGACGGACATCACCACAGAACGGAGTTCCTTTTTGTGTTGTTATGTCAGGTCTTTACTGCAGCTGGCTCCGGTTGTTATGTTTTATTTGAAAGGTCACATTAAAGCTGAGAACTGAGACTTTAAGTCAGTATTTATTATACAGCTGTAACATGAGCATTTTTGTAAACAGCTAATGTGATTTTTTAAGTGTCAGGTCCAAATATAAATGCACCTACCTGTGTGCTTCCTACTCTAACTGCATGAATATCTTCCATAGACCCATTACTTTGACTGAGACCGCTTCTTCACAGGTTCTTTGTTCCACTGTGGCAAATATGTTTTGATTATTCTAATCAGACCTCTGTGACAGCCGCTACTTGACTTATTTATTTTCAGGCCCTTTATATCCCCCCCAGGAGTGATTGTGGGTGTCTCGGTTGCCGCAGTCACTTTGGCTTTTGCTCCATTTGCTGCTGTTGCTCAAAGAAGTGGAAGTTTGCATGTTCAAGTTCAGATGCAAATGTTTCTGGTTTGCTCTGTTTAAAGCACATCATGACAGGTGAGCAACTTCTATGGCACATTTATGTTATACTTAGCTGAAACACATTTACCAGGAAAAACAACATTTCAATGTAGACATGAAATAATAATGCAGATTACTAGTGAGGTTTTTTTTTTAAATGTTTTGGTTGCTAAATAAGACAGGATGCACAAATTTAATTTAATCACATGCTTTAAAGCAAATGAGATTTGCCTCTGTCTCTGGCAACAAAACTCTTCTGTCTGTCTCCTTTCCTTACTGCCTCGACTGATTTCCTAGAAAAATACTGCATGAACAAATTCCTGTGAAGAAATGTCATTACTCAGCTGTGGCTTTCAATGGAGCTCTCCATTTCTATATTATGCCGCTTTCCGCTTCTACTCCATTACATTTTTCATGCAAATGCCTTGAACAGCATACGATCACTTGAGTCGCTTCACTTTTAAAAGGGGAATCTAAAAAAATTTTCTACGTAATTATAGATGAAACTACCCATCAGTATATAAAACAATTAAAATCATCAATATGACCCAACATTCTGCGTAATGAGTACTTTTGCTTCAGGGATATTAAGTATGCTGTGGCCTGTTCGAGGCATGGTTTGAGCTCACTTATCTTACAAATTTCTATATGAATTTTGCTGCAGCTCAAGATGATTTTAAACACTATATTCTGCAGGGTAGTTATACAGAATAATTTATTTGCATGTTTAATTTTAAAATCTATTTTTAACTTAATTGATGCATAGATGGTCTAACCAGAAATTTTAGCCATTTGGATCTTGCACAGTGATTTCAGCGTAAGACTCTTAATGGATGAGTGTGCACGGTAACGTGCCTGATTTGCAATCTAAGCACTGGAAACTGACTTTATGGTGTTTGTATTCAATAGAGCGTTATAATTTATGAGTCTTGGATTGTTATTATCCACATTTAGGGCACAAGCAGACTGAGTAGCAAAAGGTGAGCCATTTTATTTAGGTTGAGGATGAGCATGAAACATTAACGAAGTCCAGGAGTAGAGCAGAGACGAATGGGGAGCATAACAGACAATGTGACAAGAACAAAGCGGGAGACGGGATAACTGAGGGCCGACTGAGAATGAGAAACAAGGGGAACAAGACAGAGGCGAAGACAATCAGGACAATCGCAGAGGAGAAAGTAAAAGTGACACAAGGCATGAGAGAAAACCACTGTTCAAAGTCTCACAGACACACGACGGAGGCAATGGAACAGACCCCAACAAAAAGGTGAGACAAAGGCACAAACTGACAATCACAATTCACAAGGTATCAGAATATGAAATGAGAGAGCCAAAGGTTCAAAGCTTCAAACACTGGAACAATAAAACACAAGCAGAATATTTAAAAATAGAGCGGAAAGGAACAGTTATAGTTATAGTCGGGCTCATGTCAACGCAGCCTGAGCGCTGGAACCAGCCTCCTGGAGAGGGGCTGGACTCTATTCGGGCCTGGAGTTGCCCTCAGTGAGAGGTGGCAGGCTGGGGTGGGTATTCTTGTATCGCCTCGGCTTGCTGCCTGTACGTTGGAGTTTTCACCGGTGGATGAGAGGGTTGATTCCCTGCGCCTTCAGGCCAGGAAATTGGTTGTCGGTGTTGTTTGTGCTCATGCACCAAATGTCAGTTCAGACTACCCACCCTACTTGGAATTACTAGGTGGGGCACTCAAGGGTGCTCCATCCGGTGACTCCATCATCTTAGTGGGAGACAGGTCGATGATCGATTTCGTACACCTCCAGTGTTAAGGTCATTGAAAAAGACTTTTAGACTACTTTGAAGTGATTCTGGTAACCCGTCAGGTGATTCAGGAGAGGAAAGATGTGCTCTACTCACACAATTTATAGTGTGGTTGGAGTGAAGCTGACTTCAACTGAGGATATAGTCGGGCAGTGAAAGGAATACTTTGAGGACCTCTTTAATCCCATTTACATGTCTTCGAAGGAGAGTCTGGGGATGAAGGGGATGACTTGCCCATCACTGGGGGTGAGGTCACTGAGGTGGTTAAACAACTCCTTGGTGGCAGGGCCCCTGGGGTGGATGAGATTTACCCTGAGTTCCTGAAGACTCTGGATGCTGTAGGGCTGTCTTGGTTGAGACGCCACAAAACACATGAAGACATCCAATCTACATGTGTTTTGTGGATGTCTGTATCTGGAAGTCCCGTAGGATCTTAGCTTGGTCATTCTCAACCACCCTCGGGGGTGTATCCCATTTTGATCACAGGACTTCCAGGTCATACTCAGCACAGATGTTCCTGTATTCTAAGCCGGCCACTTGGTTATGGGGTTTCATGGATGCCCTGCCTAGCATCTTACACCCTTCGGGATGTGCTGGATTGTCTCAGGGGCAGTTCTGCACAGTCTCTCCATGACAGTCTTAGGTATGGCTAATTTCTGCTGCTTTGCGATTGGCCTCCACTCTTCTCCTCAATGGAGGGTACTGCCCCTTGTGGCTGTTCGTCTTATAGCCAAGCATCTCAAGGATCACTGTTGCTATAGTATAGATGGTTGTAGTAGTGATTGCTCGTAATGCTACATTCTCATCTTCTAGTAGACTTTCAGAGGGTACTTCGCATAGTCTTGGAAATCAGGTTTCTAGCTGAGTCATGATCTTCTCTTTTAGGTCATCAGCTCTAGCATTTAACACATTCTATCTATCACACTGCTTCATTAACGGAGTGTTTGAACTATGCCATGCTTGCATTTGAGATTTCAACAATCTATATTTGTGGTCCTTCCACGGTGCTACTGAGCCAAAAAGAAAACACACACACACAAAAAACAGAAGGAATATGCTATCATAAATACAGATATTGGAAAGACCTCTACTGGGCAGTTATATATCTGCTCACTTTAAAAGATCGTTTTTGTTGATGAGGACCTTTGGGCAGAAAGAGGCTGGCCTTATTGCCATGGTCATTTTGCAATAAATGGATTTACATACACATATTTTTTCCTTGTGTCTTTATGAGCTCTACACCGCACCTGGGTTCGTCTTTATACAGGGCCCATGTTACAGGGACTACAAACAGGTGAACTCAGGTGCAGACACAGACAGAAGAACAAGGGAATGGATCAAACTGATTTTATTTTCAATAATAGATGAAAGGAGAGGACCAGAGGTGGCAAAGGAAGCCAGAGGTGGTAGCTGGGCTGGTGGATGAGTCAGAGGGCTTAAGAGGGCAAGAAGAGGCAAGTGGGCAGAATGCAGTGATTGGCAGTGTGAGCAGGAGATGATGCTGGAGCTAGAGCAGGCAGAAATGCAAAAAACATAAAGGAGAAATGGAAATTATCAGGCTTTTAAGCATTGAAGGGAAAAAAAAGGACCAAGCTATGTAAAAACTACGTTAAACACTGACTGAAGCATAAACACTGAAACTATGGTCTGCCAAACTACAAGGTGGCAGACTGGTTGGAGCTGTGACGCTCTGCTTTGACTTCAACATACCCGTCTCCAAACAGATACAATAGTACGCAGAGGAAGGGTGGGAGAGAGCCACTTGAGTAGTGATGACTGATCAAGCAGACCCAGAATCAATAAACGAAGGTAAGTCACTGATGTGTTTCAAGTTTCAAATAATGAAGTCAGTGTATGAACAAGTAAACCACTGAAGCTAAAAGCTCGGGCTTCAGACTGCTCCGAATAAACCGATACTGACATGTAAATGGATTTAAAACAGCGTTTTTAAGGCAGATGATGAAGTGACGGGCAGCACCAGGACCCAAAATGACATAAATATGAATTATTTTTGAATAAACTCAAATCATTTCAAATATAAGGATTGTTTTTAATACTTGGACGAAATCGCTTTGCAGTCAATGACCACCTGAAGTTTCTAACCCTCACAGGTTCCCAGATGCTGCATTTCCTGCCTTGAAATGCTGTCAGGCCTTTACTGCAGCTGCCTTTCACAGTTGCTGCTTGTCTGTAGGTCCTTCTTGCATTCAGTGAAACTCAGAGAAACTCGGGCTGCTTTTGCAGTTTGCTTTGGCTCATTATCCATTTGCACTGTGATGTGCTGGCCGATCAGTTTTGCAGCATCTGAGCAGAGAGTTGAGGCCTGTACACTTCAGTATTAATTCCCTCTGCTTCTATCAGCAATCACATCACCATTAATCACTAATGACCCAGTTCTACTGGCAGCCATGCATGTCTATGCCATAACATTGCTTCCACCATGTTTGACAGATGATGAACTATATCTCTCCTTCTCTTTTCTCTTAAAGGCTCTTGAAGGCATTTAGCTGGCAAAGTTAAATCTCAGGTCTTCCTGTTTCTGAGTGCAGGCTGCAAACCATCTGCATGTGATGAAGGTGTCTTTTGATTGTAGACTTTGACAATGATACATCTACATCCTCAAGAGTGTTCCTGGCATGGCTAGTGCTGTAAAGGGGTTTTTTTTAACCAAGGAAATAATTTAGTTGTCTTCCATGGTCTTTCAGGGTGTTTGGTGTTGCTAGGTTGGACAGTGCATTCATTCCTTTTGAGAATGTACCAGACTGGCTGATTTTGGCATCTCTCGATAGAGGTTGATGCAACTCTCTTGTTGAACAGCCAAGTTCAACACTTGAAATCAACTCCAGATCTTTTGTCTTCTTAAGTTGTAATAAATAATGAGGTAATGCAATACTTTTATTAAGCTCCTCAAATTAAAGCTTAATGTCAACATTCGAACCACATCTTGATTGTTTGATTTGAAATCCATTGTGGTGATTTACGTAGGCAAAATTACAAAAATCAATGTGTCTAATTGTCCAAAAATATATGGACCTAACTCTATAGGACATTACAAAGCCAAAATTCCTGCTGCTACACACAGTTTACACCGTCTGTCAATTTTCTACTTGTGACTTGATAAGAGTCAGCGATAAGAGCACCATTGCAGCTGACATCAGGAAAGGATTTCTGCAGCTGAACAAAATGCCAAGTGTTTTTGAGACATCCCATAATAGACAATGAAGAGGCACCAAGGCTACAACTTGACTGTCAGGCTCAGCACTACAGCCTATATAATTAATGACACGTTTCCAAAAAGTTGTTTTTAACAGTCATATGGCTGTAGTTCTAGGATACTCCACTAGGGAGAGGTGTTGCATCACTTTACAAGAAAAACTCAAGTAGAGAAAAACGTCGTGACGTTTGCAGTCGTAAAACAGCGTCATGTCTAAACAAGCCGCTTATGGCTTAGCCTGAAAGCTAACATCTTTGTTTTGTTTTGGGATTTTTTTTTGTTTTTGTTTTTTTGTTTGGCGGGTCGGCCTTTCTTCTAGATGGAGACCAAGAGCTCACCATGAAACTCCGGGTGCAGAATGACAGGTGAGCTGAAGCCTCAACAGGGCCTCAGGAAAAACAGGTTAGCGGCTAATGCTAATGGCTAGTCGTGTACCTGTTATCTGTCTATGTCAGTAAGGTACTTTGGACCTATTTTTATTTGGAAAATTATTTAATTTCTAATTTCTATACCTGTCTATATTTGCGTTGGTATAATAAGACGATAGAGTTCTGTGTAAATAATTTCAAAGTTAAGCAGTTTGTGATTGATAGTTTGTCAAATTTAGCCTACTTAACCAATCAATGCGTGCTGCAAAGTACCACAGTGATATCAGAGCAGTGCCGCTGGGTCTCTAAATACACACGGTAAAGCTCTTCATTACTTCTTAACAGTTTAATAACATCTTCAGATTGATTCTCTCTATGTGACACATAGTCCAGCCGTGATCACAGGTACAGCTGGACGCACTCTCACTCAGGCTCTTGTGTCTTAGGAATGATTCCAGAAGAGCACTGAAACCGAGGGAGTCTCCAACTGTAATGCAGCCCAATTCAGCTGAACGGGGAGATCGTGCAGGAAATGGTTTATCTCTAACTCTGCAGCCAGAGCTTTTCACCAGAGCACCTGGTAGTGGTGCTGCTGCCGCCAGCCCTGAGAGCAGCGAGGTGCGGGTACCCATGTCCGGTGGCCCCGGAGAGTCCAGTGGAGGCGCATCATCCAGGAGATGCAGGATCAACTCCCACAGCCACTCCCATTCACATTCCCATGCACATAGTCGGGCACACCCCTCCGGTTCAGAGCCTGAGCTGGACCCGCCTGACACCGATCTGGACTCCGGAGAACCCAGCACCTCTCTGTCTGAGCTACGCTGTCTGTTCCGCTGGCTCCAAAAGAGTCTTCCTTTCCTCGTCATCCTGTGTGCTAAACTGGTGATCCAGCACACTCTAGGTAAGCAGGAGTTAAGAAAACAGTGTTACAGCTTTGAACACAGAACAGCATGTCATTGTGTCTCTCTTACCAGGTTTAGCAGTTGGGATTGGCCTCTTCACAACTTTTTTGTATGTGAATAAAAACATTCAAACTCAAGTCTTTCTTCAGGTGAGTCAACAACTGATCAAGTGCTGATTTATGATAAATTGCTGTTACGTTCCTGCAACATAATATTGTCTGTTTCGCCTTCAGGATCGTCACTCAAAACTGCAGTGCATATGGCTGCTGCTCTTCCTGATCTCTTCCACCTTCCTGCTTTACTACACCTTCCTCACAGAGACACTTTATCATTGGTAAGGCCTGTACAGAAGTCTAGTATAAACAGCTAAACTTTGAATGTGATAAAAGTTGTTGAAGAGCATTATCCATTTAACCTGAATGTTAACCTCCTCACAGCCTCATCCTGCTCAGTCCAACCATTGAGCCACTGGGTTTCTGGGAGACGCTCTGGGCAGTCGGCATCACCAACTTCATAATAAAATTCTTCTTTATGGGAATTAAGTGCCTTATTCTGCTGCTGCCCACTTCACTGGTGGCCTATCGAACTCAGGTTTGACTGATGAATCTATTCTTGAGAAAATAAAACATTAAGGTGTTAGCAGGGCTGGTTTGGTAGTTTCAGTTTGTTTGTCCAGGGGCGGTGGCTGATGCTGACTGAGGAGCTGGGTCAAGTCCACCAGGCTATAGCGCCTGTTCCACTGTGGTTCCGCTACCTAGTCACCTACCAGGAGACAGAAGGCATGCCTGGACTCACACTTGGGGTCCTGCTGGCTTTGCTCTACCTCATACTAAAGGTGTGATCCCACAGATTAAAACTTTGTTGTATAAATGCTAAAAAGGTTTCATATTGACAGTTATACCAATACTGTTCTTTTTTTACTCTCCCTTTTAGCTTTTAGGATTGTATGGTCAGTGGACATCTTTACTGAAAACTGGGGGGTTATTTCTAAGAGCCGAGGTCAGTGGTGAACAACTTCTTAGTTAAATAGCAAATGTTCAGTCTGTAAGAGTTCATACTGAAGTGGCTTTTCCTGTTATTTCTCAGTGTACAGGCATAGCAGCCACAAGGAGTCAGTGCAGCGAGGCTGGAGATGTCTGCCCCATCTGTCAGGGAGAGTACAGGGAGCCTCGTGCTCTACTCTGTCAGGTAAAACCACAAGTAGACACTTCAGTTGGCTGCTTTTCGACTCATTTTCAGTCCAATTCTTGTACCGGGTCATTTTCAGAGGAAGTTTTTGTTTGTTGAAACACTTAACGCTGTCCTGTGAATCACTCAAGCACAAAAAAGGAACCTAAATCAAGGTGTCTACACATAACAGACGGCTTAGCAAAGAACCAGTTTTAAAATTTGTCTTTAGCCTCTTAGTAGCCTGTCACAAAAACACATTATTTGTTCCCATTTCTTTAGTTGAATCTATGAAAAAATTGCCTGTCAAGCTGTTTCATTAAATAGTATTTTTGCACCAACAAGGTGATTCCCAAAGAGCCTTTTAGCTTAAACCGTGACACATCTCGGCAGTGTGTCCTGATCTGAGGAAACTGGACAAGTGGAGAACAAAAGAAGAAAGTATCTACAGCAGATATCAGTATTTGAAAGTCTGTAAGAAATAAGTAATTAAAAAGTGTTCTACAGGTTTTACAGTACTGTAAAATGTCACAGCGATCATTATGTATGTCCAAACTTTCTAAACTGGAGACGGTCGAGCAGAAGGCCCATGTTGATTTGAGCTGTATGACCCAGTAGACACACAATAAGAACAGAGAGCAGTGGGTAGGTGCTCACCTTGCAACCGGAGGGTCGCTGGTTCGAGTCCCCGTCTGAGCACACGCTGTCATTGCGTCCCTGGGCAAGACACTTAACCCACATTGCCTCAGTGTGAATGTGTTGTGTGCTTCCACGCTTCCGTCAGACTGCCCTAGGGCAGCTGTAGCTACATTAGAGGCTTACCATCACCGAGTGATTGAGGTGTGAATGAATACTGCACGAAATTGTAAACTGCTTTTGAGTACCATGAAAAGCGGTATATAATTGTAAGGCATTATTATTACTATTAGAGAGCAAAGATGTCGGAATAAATAAGGAATGGATAACTGTTTACTATATACACACAGTATATAGGTGTGTAAAACATAACAAAATAAACAGCACACTTTGGTTGGTGTCAAGGAGATTGAGACTATAAACTACAGACCTTCAATCAAAGGTGTCTCCCTCTGCTGGCCATTAAAAGAATGCAGATTTGGGGTACTTCCACATTGGCTTCACTGTTTTTGGAAGCCACATCCATCTATTTTTTCACGAAATCTTGAGCATAGAAGCTCCACCCACTTCCTGGTGAAATCTGTTTGCGAGGGGCAGCCAGTCAGGCTGCTAAAACTGCTTGTTTCAGACAGCAGGTAGCACCAAGATCCTGTATAAGATAAATAAGGATTCTAAAAAGTGGATCATGTCAGTCTAGTAGTGTGAGAATAAAAAATATGGAGCTGGAAATGAGCAGAATAGGTCCCCTTGACGTTCAGTAGTCTTTTATGTGGAAAATGTGGTGACATGCTTTCATTTCTCTGTTGTGCAGCACATATTCTGCGATGAATGCATCGCTCTGTGGTTTAACCGGGAGAAGAGCTGCCCAATGTGCCGCACTGTGATCACAGAGATGGTCTACAAATGGAGGGATGGAGCCACATCTCCACACCTGCAGATTTATTAAGAAGGAGCAGATGGGGGGCTGTTTGGGTGTGAGATATTGGTATTATTTTGTGTGTAATGTTTTTTTTTTCCTCATGGCTGTCAAGTTCCACTGATAAATAATGTCATACACACTGTTTCATTATTCAGCTAAGGGCTGCGCTCCCTGCTGGCCGAGGCCAGTAAGAGCACGCAACTTGTACCTACGTTAGGCATGTTTGTTTTTTGTTAGCTGTACATCCCAACTTATTCTCACAAACATTGATTATTTTCCTGCCCTCAAGTATTTGAATTTGTTTCTTTTTGTGTTGCCTTTCTTCACCTTTATAGTCTTTCAATCAAACCTTGCTCAAAAAAGAAAATTTCTATACTTCCATGGTTTCTTCTATTTGTAAATATGGGAGCGTAAGAGAATTATATACAGACTTTAAATCTGAACAAACATACAGCACACGATCTCCGTCTTCTGCAGTGTTACCAAATTTGTAATAGCAACTTTTCTGATTCATACAAATGAATATGATTTAGATGTATCGTTCAGTTTGATAATGAGGCCGGAGCGCCGACATACTGGAAAAGCTTTTAGGAAACCGAGTATACAGTAACGTGGACACGGCAAAGAATCGGTTTGCTTTCAGCTCCTTTTGGGACTGTATTTTTAACAGCTGATGAAGCAAATGCATGTTTGTGATACTGAATTACACAAATTATTTTTTTACAGGGCTGACATCACCCCGTTTTTGTTAAAAAAAACCAAAGACTGGGAGAAGCATCTATTTTGTGTATGAAAATCATTTCACTGTTATTTTTATCCGCTCAGATCCATAAACTATCTGAATAAAGATTTACATCCAAATTACAAGTTCTCGATTTATGACGCAAACTGGGAAGACTCCATGGATGAGCAGCTACCAGTCAAAAATAAGTGAAGAGGTTTTCTGCGGCACAGACGGGGCTCAGACACAGGATCCTATTCATTCGTTTTATTTTGACTTCACTATGTACATGATACAGTTCAGCCTTCTCCATTAGAGGGGACAGGATTGACAACAAATGTAACTCAATGCCCACCAGTGATTCAAACGTCCTTTTAACTCGAGATGTTTCACGCTCCTTTATCAAGCTTGATAAAGGAGCTCAATCAGTGTGTGTAAAATGCTCCTTAAACATACCTGAACAGAAGCAAGATGCACCGTTTCTCATGCCAAACTTCCCACTCAGATTATGATCACAATGTGAAGCAGACACGCATCCTAGAGAGGCTAACAGGTAGTCAATGTTGGTCATCAATCCCAGCCTTGCACGCACGCACGCACACACACACACACTTAGAATATACAGCAAACTGTACATACACAATGTACTCTGTCAGCAAAAGGCACAGTGCCATTCCCATTGGTTTTTGCATCATAATACGCCATCCTCGCACTGCAAATGAAAAACTATGCTTCAAGTTTTCAGCAAGGAAAAATCTATAATGAAAAAAAGGTCTTCTGAAAATCCCCTTTGAAAGTGATACTATGCCTCAAAATAAATACTGTAAGACGTTCAGGCCTTTTGGAATATTTAAAAAAAAAAAAAAAAAAAAAAAAAAAAAAAAACAAAAAAAAAAAAAAATTCTATATAAATTCACTTCCACACTACAAAA
>VUQK01002285.1:20862-35262 GCA_015106715.1 Bujurquina vittata
GTATTTTTGTATATAAAAAGATGGTGCTCTTCCTCTCTCTCTCACACACACACCCACACACACCCTATTTGAATCAACTTCTCACACTACAACAGAAGCTTTCGGCCATCCTGCTACCAGCTCCCTGCATTTCATTTCTACAGTCTGAATCCCTGAATAATCACTCGTCTTCACAATGTGGCCATTAACCAGCCATTAGCCCGCTTTAAGTGCTGACCTAAAGTGAATGCATTGTTGCTGCTGTGCTGACTCACAGTCTTGGGCGAGCAGTATGGCCCTGTTAGTGATGGCCTCCAGAGCCAGCCAGATGTCAGGGCGCCCCGGTCCCAGCACCAGCAACGTCTGCAGGATGGACAGCAGTTGAAGAGAAGCTGGGGAGCTGCTCACCTACACACAAACATGAAAAAAAAATTGCACAAACTATTAGGTTTACTTTGTATATGCATAAGGCTAATAAGGTGTTTTAGTCAGATGCCTTTAAAAAGATATTTTCCTTTATTGTGGAACTTGCATTCGCGTAGACAATAAAGCCGTCTGAATAGCCTTTCCTCACCTTGTTAAAAAGTGTAGTGAAAACCTCCAGGTGATTACTCATATCAATACCCCCATACACTCGCAAAAGCTCTTCCTCATCTTCAGCCATTGCCTCCTCAAAAGCTTCGCATTGAATAATCAAGTCTTCATCCTCCTGCTCCCTGCACACATGCAGATAAATGCATATTATGGTCATAGTTCAGTTCATAGTTTATTTAAACCTCATTGTCAATTTTTGCTTAAAAGGTCTGATAAAAGGACCTTTGATCTAATTACGGTCCTAATTAATGGAAATAAATTACAAACATTATTTTCCTAAAAGCATTATTTTACTAGCAATGATCATAATTTTTAAAAGGAACCTTTAAAATAAACTGCAGCGACTTCATCACAGGCATTAAGAGGCTGGAAAATTCAAATGCGAACACCAGAAGGATGGCTCACCTCAGCTTTGGCAGAACATCAAGTAGCTGAAGCCCTGCAAGCAAAAGAATACAAAATGACACAGCTCCAAGCAAAACAACAATCAATTAGTAGCCTGTTAGGAAATTTGGTCTTAAAATTGTGTCACACATCTCTGCACAGTATATGTTAGCTTTGGGGGAAATTCCAGGAAGTCACAGGTGAGCAATCACAAAGGAGGAGTGGCCAATCAGGTGACTGATTGGTCCAAATAATTGGGTGAGGAAGGACGACTCGTGGCGCTCTTCAGACAGCTTAGGAGCTAATGCTTGTTGTTCATTTAAAATGAGCCCTGGGTTCACCTGTAGTTTAGTCAAGTGGGTAAAGTTAAACCAGTTTTTTCCTAGAATATATGCTGGAACCTATTCTGGTGGCTCTAAGCGGAAATAACTTACTCTGCATTGCAGGTTTAATGTAGTTTAATTGGTCTAAGAGTGGTGCTATTTTCTCTCTACTGATTTGTGGTGCAGAATGCATGAATACACAATGCAGCATAGGCTCGAGGTTTTCTTAAATCTCAGGCATTTTGTAAAAGGGAGAATGAGGCCAGTAGACCTATTCTTAGTCAGACCCAGTGACAGATATATTTGTAAGAGTGCTCCTGCTGATGGCCTGCTTTTCCCCTTTGTATTCACTTTGAGCTAACAGTTTACCCACAGTGTCACCTTTCCTAAACTAATAAACCGTTAAACAGCAGCTGAACGGAAAACCTACCTATAAACTCCTTTCTCATCCTGTCGCGCTGCCTGAGGTCCTCTGTCCCGAAGATGAGAGCATTGATGACACTGAGGAGTGTGACCATGTAGGGGACATTATCTGTGGCCTGTAGCTCGTTCATAATCACACTGAAGCGATACTGCTGTGTCTTTACACCCTGAAGGAGAAACCAAATTTAAGATGTAAGAAGAATGGAGTTCTGCAAATTGTGTGCTAACTTTTACACGTGTTTTTTTATCGTCTTGCCTTGTAGTGGTCCAGGGCGTCAAGTGCCAGGCGATGACCATCCAAAGAGAACATGCTGAGGGCTGCGAGAAGCTCAAACACTTGCTTCTTCACCATGGTGTTGGAGGTGTCCAAGGCTGTACAGCATAATGGTCACACACATCATTAAAGGTGGAATCTATCAGTGTTCCTTAAATTAAATCCCTGTCTCTACTCTTTTCTCGTTGTCTCTAGACCTAAGAAAGGATTGTTTCACTGTAACAATGCTTGAACTTTGCCCTCTAAAGATGTGTTGTTGTCCTGTAGATAAATGTGTGTCTGTAGGTGGGGAAATCCAATATTCACAGCACACTGTGATGACATCAGGGATGTCCCGAAGTGACCCTTAATGAGTCATGGCTGTATGTAAAGCCGAGTACATGACTGGGAAATTCAGCTTGACTAAGTCTGTCACAGAGAACCGTTTCATCACGTGAGTTATGACCACTTTAACCCAATATTACAAATGTTGCATACATTGAAATATCTGAAACATTCACTTTCAGTTTATTTTCACGTGAGACTACGCAGAGACATCAACACAATACTCAGAAAGTGTATTTATGGTCAACCTTGGGAGAGCTTCCGAATGTATCCCTCGTTCTCTATGATGAAGTGGATCCCCGCTGCTGAGTTCATTACTGCTCGGACGCAACTGACGCAGGTGAGCTGCAGAAGAGCATCTGCAATGCGAGAGCATCCACGCCCAGAGAGACGGTCTAGGGCCTCCAGGAGGAGATCCAGCCCACTTAATTCCAGGAACTGGACCATCCATGTCTCATCACTACCTTCCAGGCGGCGCTTAAGCCCAGAATAGTTGACGACAGTGGGGACTTGGAGCAGTCTGATGCACAGCTCTGCATCAGAATTCTCCAGGTTGGCCTCCTGCTGAGTATCAGAATCCTGTGAGGAGCCCAGGCGATCCCGGACCGTCGCCCACTTCTTTTTCCCATCTGATTTTGTTGACATTGTTGCTATGCAAACTACAGAAAAAAAGGGAAAACAAAGGGTTTACACTTTTGTCTGTGTTGTACAGATAAACTGAAACATTTTACAGGAAACGCTGCAAATTTGTGGCCTGCAGATATTGCCTGCGTGTGCTGCAATGCTGTAATCTTGCATAGTATAGGGCTATTATTATTACCCAAACCACAGAGAGCAGGCTAAAACAATTCTTTATCAAAACCAGAATGGGAAATGACAGCTCGGCACTCTGTAAACGAGTAAAAGATATGTCAGCAGTCATCACCAGCTCTGCCAAACATTCCATCTTAATCCCGCTGGATCGAGTCTAACGCCAGCTCATCAAAACTGTACAAAGGCATGCTTAATGTTGCACTGTATTTCCCAATATAAATACATTTAATTCCAAATTCACTGGAATTCTACTGGAACTTGAATTTCAACATTTTCTGATTTGGGCACTTGTGTAAAGCTAATGTTCAGAAAGCTCCTGCTAATGTGCACCCGCTGATCCCACAAAGTCATCTTTTCTGATACATCTTCCCATGAGCGCGGTCTCCGGTTTCACCAATCTGTCTCAACCTTGAGCCTCAAAAGCATGTAAATAGCATAGGCACATTCCCACACTCTATTAAAATCAACAGGGCAAGAGTTTAGTCCAAAAAAGGGGAAAACTTTCTCCAAAAGTCTAAAAATACTTTCTGTCCAATCTGAAGTTGCAATATTAGCTGCTCCAGCACAAGTAGGTTGCTGTGGCCCCAGTTGTTGAATTTACACTTGGCATGGAGAGGATATACAAACGAGACAGTGAGCAAGCATGGAGAAACACAATGCAGGGCACAAAGGTCAGGGAAAAACCAAGGAAGGAATTACAGCCTTCACAATTCCTCTTTATCCATCTAGGCAACAATAGAAATCTATGCTGTCTGCTTTCAGCATGCTAGATGCTTAGTAAACAATTCCAAGCTGCCTGCAAATGACTTCGGTGACTCCTTCCAGCAGGGATTTTCACAGACATCAAAGCTAATGCCTTATGAAACATCCTCCAAATTGAATTGCAATTCACTCTGCAGAATCAAGGTAAAATGAAGCCTTTCTTTTCTCACATTTCCTGGCAAAGCATTTGTCATTTCTGACTGCAGCGTTTCAGTCCTGCTGCCAGAGTGAGAGTGTTACCGTGGCAGCAAGCAGGCATACAATGGTGTTTTACAATAGGCCTTCTCAATGCTCTTCAAAGAGCCGTGTTCATTAGTCACAAAATGGATGAATGCTCCCTGCCCCCTTTCAGGCTAATAAGAGTTATGCCCAGTAATCCTTTAAACACTTTCTGATTCAGAGGTACAGTGTGCTCTCATTTCCAGAGTGTGTAGAGAACAAAAGTTGCAAGCTGACGCCTGTAAAACTGGAGAATTTTCACAGTCATGAATACTTGTGAAGATACTGGGGGTCATTAAAATGCACTGAGAATTTTGGTAAATGGATTTCACTTCCAGCAAAGCCACGGGTGACTAAGACACTTCAAAGAGGCTGGTGGTGTGCTATGAGCATGACTCTCCAGCACAGTTCAGCAGGAAGCAAAGGACTTTCCTGGGACAGGAAACTCAGCGCGTGATAAATATGCTGGTGGTATGACAGCATCAGTTCCTCTTTTGATATTCTAGTTGTATTTCTAAGGAATACTTCCTAAGTTAAGACATGCTCTGTTTAAGCACAAATATCTTGGCTACATGCTGAAATATGCATAGAAAAACAGCATTTGGCAACACTGGGAGATCTGCAATTGAAGCATCCTTTAACTAATTAACAATTACTTCACACTGCAAAAAGCAAAGTTACCCTATAAAATCAAATTGTTAATGTATGTGTGATTAAAAATTATAACAAAATATAGTACAAAAAGTCACATTTCAGCAAAGAGGCTACTTAGGTTTAATGTAAAAAGGGTTCAGAAAAAGTGGTTGATCAAGCAAGTCATACCAAAAGGGTGCTCAGTTTGAGATCTCCCTGGAATAATTCCTGTGTGCCATTCCCCTTTGCACTCTATGTACTTTCCCATGTGCTGTCTACTCTTCTAGTTATTAAAGGTACCCCCCCCTTTCACACTTCTTTACAAGTCATATATAAACAACCCAACTGTTCCCTAGAAAATGCAATGAGTGCAGTTTGATCAAGTCTGCAATGTTGCTGCAACAACTCGAACATTCTCAACAAAGAAGAGTTATCACTGCTGATCACTTTATTATTATTATTATTATTCATTCTAATTCATAATTATTGTAATTAATAATTTTTTCTAACTCAGACACAAAACTTTAAATACTAAAGTCAAATGTTTTTTCACAGATGAGCTGCCAATCCAGCATCCTGGAATCCCCCTGAACTTCCAGTTTCTATTATATGACAAAAGGTCAAAAGGGGAAAAAATAAAAGGAAAAGGATGACTCACCTTTCTTTTTTTGGTGGAAAATACATTTTACTTTCAGAATATTAACACACAAACGTACTTACTTTGTAGATCTACCAGTTTAATTACCTCTAGTCTTCTATTCTCCTGCAGTGGCGTTTGCAGCATATTATTTTCTGCACTCAAATATGAGCGACTTTGATTTTCCGACCTTGTCTGCCAGAACATGTACCACTAATAGCAGGCTGATTCACTGCAACAGGACAAACCTACTCATCGGTCCTCTGGTTTAGCCGCCTACACAGCAGCCCACTGCTACAGTACAACCTCAACACTTCTGAATATCCAGAGACATCTACGCTGATTTATTTCGTCTGAAACATATGCACAGCTTTTCTATGCAAAGACATGTGTGACAGTAATAGAAATAAAGTCATCTCTTTTATACTAACATGCCAGCTTTAGCAGAAACAGGCTGAAATGGGAGACTATTTAATTTAAACACTGAAACTACAATGACTGAATTAACTCAAATCCATTTATGGCTCACATTAATTGGAGATTGAGTAATTACAAATAATTTAAGCTTAATCCACACGTTAAAATCTTTTTATTTTCTGTATTTACAAAATGATTATTGCAGCTCAGCACATCTGGTGCTCATTTAAGCAACATCCACACCTCTCTTGATTCCCTCTCTGCTCCTTAAGGGAGTGACAGGCATGCCTGCAAAGTCTCCAAGCGCATTTTGGAGTTGAAACGCAGTGTGAGCCAAGTGTGGCACTAGGCTGCCTTTTACTCCCAGATTGTCTGTGGATGTCTTTGATCCCACCGTGAACAGTTCGACTAAAGCCATGTGTGACAATCCATGACGTTCGAGCGCAGCACTGAATCTGCAGCTGGATTTCTGGACAAACTGTTTTTGTTTTTCATCTTAGTCTTTCTCCCTTTCTGCTCAAGGCAGTGTGGTTTAAAGAGACAGTCTGTTACTACCTCCAGAATGGATCGACAAGACTGTCACTTTGCGAGCCTGCATTGCACACTGCCCCATTATTACGGACCTTTGCGCTGCGATATTTCCACATAGCAGGGAACATAACGGGACTTAGTCACCTTAGAGTGGCGAGGGAAAAAAAGATGCAAGAAAACATATTAACAGCACTGACAACCGCCCCCTACTTCACATGTAGCGGTTTAAAACGGTGTCGCACCATTACAGATCACCTATCAGCTGAGTGTGATGTCTTACCTGATTTTATTCCATTAATATAGCCACACTTCAAGAATCGCCTTCTCTGGAGTCTCTTAGGTGCGGGAGCGCTTTGCAGTCATCCAGGCACTCATTTTTTTGTTGACAAAAGATGAGATGCGAACCTCTGAAAATCTCGGCACTGAGTGGCAGGTCAGTCCCTCATGGTACGCGATGGTCCCTTTCAAATAGCTCCGGCCCCTCTCCTTTACTCAGTTGTGAAACGCGGATCGCGTCAATGCTGCGTCATTAGTGCGCTCAGGCATCCGCTTCCAGCTCAGAATAAAACGCGATGGCCCGCAGGAACGCAAAGAACCCGCAAACACGCCTTTGAATGTGGTTACAATATAAAAGATGTGGAAAACAATACAAAAAAAAAAAAAAAAAAAAAAAAAAAAAAAAAGAAAGAAAGAAAAGAAAAAGATTCTTTAAAGGAAAGCTGAAAGGCCCTTACAACAGTAACAGGCCTTCCAGTGTGGAAAAGTACAACAAACAAACACAAATTAGTCATGAAATAGTCTGGAATGCTTTCATTTAGCAAAGAAAATTTGAATTAGACACTAACAAGAAAGAAAAACACCTCAAAATCATATCCATGCAGTCTCAAAATGCATGCATACACTGTTTTAAATGCATGAAGGTAATCCTACGATTAAAAAAAGTAAAGAATTAACGCAACACAGTTGATTATTTATATAATTTTATGACTATGTTGCATTCGGCCACGCAAAGGTCCCTTTACGTTTTATTTTGAAGGCAAAATTGCCCGATTTCCGGTTCTAATGTGTCTGCTGTGGTGTTGCTTGGATCGCTTTGCGATGCTGAACGCAGCCAGCGGTTTGAACCTCCTCCCACAGTCACCCATCCCATCGCTGGACCTGTGCCTCAGGCGCACGGCTGCGGGAGGGAAAAATAACTTCTCCGAATCAATCAGCGACTCTCTGCAGTGCACAGTGCAGCAGCAGAGCACAATCCTATTATAGTCTTGAGTTAATGTGGTTATCTCATAACTGATGAAATAATAACCAGACTTCAGTTGGTCTAACTGCCCCAAGGAATCTTGTGTGAAACATTTAGCAGTATTTCCAAGTTTGACTTAGGGAATTCTAAACTACTGATCATTCTTTTTTTTTCCTTTGGAATGGGGCATATTTAATTTGAACATAATCTGGAATTGTGTAGAGGATTCAAATCAGAATCCAGGATCCAGAAATAAGATGAATACACCTAACCACAATCTTTTCTCTGAGATTTGTAGTTTTAGGAGTTTTAGGGAACTCTTTTAACAAATCCACTGCTTCACTGATAAAAAGCAAGTATCCTTCTATCTATGTCTTGGGGCTACTCAGCTTGCTAGAATTTCACAACCACGCGAAACGGTAGATATATGAAAACTTGTGCAGCTTCAGATCCCTAAGAGTTATCAGCATAAGAGCTTTTGTTATTCTGGAAGAAAATATGGAGTTTGTCAGAAAAGCTAACGAGTTTTTAAACCAGAGAATATGCAGGATAGCTGCATTACACCGAGATGGCTCGGTGTAAACACAGGGCACTGAGCAAATATTACAAACTCATAATGAACAGTCCCGTAGCTGAGCTTGTTGAACAGGATCAGGAGACATCAGCTGGAATCAAATATCTGATCTTCAAAGTCAAATTCAACCTCATTGTCTCGTTTCCCTGTATTGTTGTACTGTATTGTACACTGTACACAGTGCAAGTGATGGTTTAACACAGAAACCTCGATCCTCAGCTGTTTGCAAAAAGACGGGATGCTGTGTATAAAGCAAATAAAACAGAATACAGTCATTTGCTAATTATTCAATCATTACATTCAATTAACCAGTACAGGAAGAACATGAGGAATGCTGAAACAGGAATGATAATACAATAAAGCCCCAATATGCTCATTTTGAATTTGCTGGAAAGGATGTGCAGCAGGTTAGAGTGACTGAGGCAGAGAAGTATGTGATGGTGCTGCGGGACATGTATGAGGACAGCGACAGTGGTGAGGTGTGCAGTAGGGGTGACAAATAGGTTCAAGGTGGGGGTGGGATCAGCTCTCATCCTCTTCTTGTTTGCAATAATGACAGACAGGCTGACAGGTGACTCAGGTAGGAGTCTCGGTGGACTATGATGCTCGATGATATTGCAATCTGTGGTGAGGGTAGGGAGCAGGTGGAGAAGAAACTGAAGAGGTGGATGGCATGCTCTGGAGAGAAGAGAAGAAAAGTCGGCGGTCAGAGGGACAGCTCAGGTTGAGCATTTTGGAGACAAAGTTAGAGAGGTGAGGCTGATATGTGCAGAGAAGAGATATTAGAGAAAGAATGCTGAGTATGAGTAGTTGGTGAGGGTTGGTGTGACAGAAGAGGATGCAGGGGACAGGGTGAGATGGAGGCAGATGGTCGGCTGTGATGAGTCCAAAAGGTAGCAGCTGAACGAAGAAGATGATGCTCATTTTAAATTTGATTTAAGCAAAGGTTGAGGCAAAAAAATGTTGGAAAAGTTGTGTAATATGACCCCCCCCCCCAATAAACACAGTACACCGCTAAAGAAGTTAATAGGACACAGGCCAGTAAAATGATGGGTATAGAAATTACATCCAAGTGTAGTTCTTCAGAAGTAAAGATGGATTGCAATTCACCATTTTTTTCAGAGAACTTGCTTTGAGGTAGAAAACCGTCCTGTGCTCCCATTCAGATGAAGTTTTATTAGGGAATGCCTTACTTGTTTCAGCTGGACAATTACAAACCACATACTGGACGTACTAGCAGTACGGCTCTGAAAGGTGTCGTGTAAAACTGGCCAGCCTGATCTCCCATAAATTGAAAGCATTTGGTGCATTATCCACGGAAAATCCAACAAAAGGGACAGCAAACTGCTGAGCAACTGAATTTTTATGTAATGCAAGAATGGGAAAGCATTTTGCTTACAAAACACGGGTTTGCCTCTTTAGCTTTCGGTATATGAAGTTTTTGTGCAACACAATGGTGTATTGCGACCCATCCCCCTGTCCCAACTTTAAAAGGAAATCAACATCATCATATCAAATATGAGCAAAAATATTTTACAGATAACGTTAATCAAATGCCGAACTTCTCACCTTCAGCATTTGATATGTTGTGGAGGGTGCAGCCAGGTGCTGCATCTCAAACACACTTAAGTGATCATCAGCAGATGTGAGGACCTCTATAACAGCAGATGTTTTAGCAGTTTGCAGGTCTGGAGCATTTGGGCATGAGATACCACAACAGTGAAGAGGAAAGACATCAGCAATGAACATAGAGAAGCAGTTGTTACACAAAACCAAATGCAACATATCAGCACAAACTTAAGAAAATCTGAGCTCTTTCTGTACATGTCAGGGCATGTTTCTGAGGTTACACCACAGGGGATCCTTTCGCCTACATGAAATGGTACAACCGCACACCACATCTTGGTTAACAGATATATAAACCCTATACATATAACATTAGGCCACAGATGGATTCATATCTGGAAAACAACACTACCAGATCATCTCTTTTTGAAGGTCCAAACAGTAACACTGAGGTTTCTGCTTGCATTTCGCAACTGGGACACGCTGGAGCAAGTTACTTTAGTTATAGTAATAGCTAAGCAGGCCACACCATGAATTCAAATGAAAACAAAGGAGGAGCCTGGGTGCCCAAATCGGTATAAACACAGCTTTTGTAGACAAAATCCTTGGCGAGCTCATTTTATGAGCTTTCAACTACTCAAACATGAATCATCTTTAGATAAAACTGCTGTTATAGAATGTGTTCACCAGAGGGCGCTCTGGTCTTAAGTTTCTTGTCCAAGAGTGAATGCGAAAACAAAACATTGAGAGCCTTGGCAGATGTATTTGTTAGGTGTTTATGAGGAAAATTTATGAAAGCTGGCATTTTGCTTAAACAAAGAGCCAACTTTTATCCCCATGCATCTGTATCACCAATACTCATTAAAGACAAAACAAAACCAGCAAAACCATGATATTGCGAACCATTTGCTGACCTAAAACAGGTATTTTTTTGGGTGGCGCAGGAAGTCTCCTTTATTAAAAAAATATTTTTATTTACAAATAACTGTCTATGCTGTATTATAATTACAATCAAATACACAGTAAGCCTTTAAATTCAGGCAGGATATTGTACCAAATAACCAATTTTACACCTGAATTGAAGACAAAAAATAGCCACCTATGCAGTGAAGCATGGAATGGCTGATTTGTCACGGATGAAGAGCCCATGAAGAGTTCACAGATGGGTCAAAAATTTAAAAAAAAGGAAAAAACAAACAGAAAACAGCATGTATACGGCATAAGAATGATAAATGCAAATGTAAAAAAAAACAAGGAAAAGAAAAAAAGAATTTTTTTTTGGGAGCGAGCATGTGTGGCGGAAAAGGCGACGCCAAAAAACTCCCCTCAAAAAACTACACTACCCAGTTTGCAATGCCCATCCTGGTTGAAAGGTCGATAGCGTCATACTCATGCTGGCCGGAATCACAACATACAGCTAAATTAGCAAAACAACAGTATTAAGCGTGGTATTTTCATTTTTTCTGCATTGGTACCGTAGCTCGCTTTGACAGAAATGTCCGGAAAGGCTAAGGATATCCTACAGTTGGACCTGTACGGTTTACTCGGTATTGACAGCACTGCTACAACGAAAGAGGTGTGTAAATAGGCTAACATTTAAAGCTAGCGTTATTCATTGTGATTAAAAAGCCGTGTTAACAGAGCCATGCTTGTTAGTAGCGTGTTATAAGCTGAAACCTGCTGTTTTGATTTGTCAGACATTTTATTTCCAGGTGCTAAATGATACAAATCTGTGGTGGGAGGACTTTTTGGTCAGCAAACTAGAGCAAGCTATGGCAGCTTTTTGTATGAAGCTTTATTTTGGTGCTTAAAAAAATCGTGTGTGTGTGTGTGTGTGTAAAATAACGCATGTGAGATAAATGACAGATAAACCAGAAAAGTCTTAGGTCCAGTAGAACCGTGGATATGCCACAGAACAGACAAACCGGCTAATGGTTAATTTACACCTCTGTGATGCACTGAATAGGCCACTAAGTGGGGATGTTGCATCTAGCAAACCTTTAGTATTGTGCATTGACATAAAAGCCCTTTAGAGTGAAACTGCGATTATAGTGTGGGTGTGATATTAAGTTGTTGGTTTCAGATTTTTTTTTTAAACAAACTACAGTTAAACCAAAACGCTTATCTCATATAAGCTGGGAGCAGTAATGTGATTACATCTGAAAACATATGATTACATGTGCTTTCCTACTGTGGACAGCGTAGTTACACATGTTTGTTCTCCACTGCATATTGGAAACAAAGTTTTGGTTGAATTATGTTTGCGCTTGCACAGATTTTCAATCAACTCTGGGAGCATTTCTCTACCTCTCTGATATATTTCATTTCCCAGGGCAGAGCGTTTCAAGCATTTTCCCTACAACCACCTTACCTCACTGTTTCCACAATCCAGAATCCGCAGGCCTGAAGGGAAATTAAAATTGCTGCCAAAATGAGGGAAGCAGTTAATTTCTTAATTGGAATTCAAAGTTCTGTCCTCCCAGGAGGATTATCTTTGAGGAAGTTCGGCGGTTGTGGCTTGGGCAGAATTGAGGCTCCAATGGGAGACGGCTGATCCTGTGAGGTCTGTTGATGGTCGAGAGAGATAGTGAGGTTTGTGTGTATGTGTAGCGCGTTGAGTCTGGGGGGGCTCAAAAATCAATCAAGTGTGTGAAAAGGGATGTCATCAGATGGGCTACTTATCCCACTTTTTTGGCATGCTGCTCTATCCCAGCTATTAGGCAAAATGTTTGTCAAAGAGAAAGAGGAAGAAGCTCATCCCAGAGCCTGTTTATGTGGGTTTAGCCATAGCTTGTAAAACACTGCCTTGACGTAGGGGATTTGCATACTTCATGTTCCCCTGTTTCTCTTTAGCATCTCTTTCTATGCTGCTGACCTTTCGCTGTGCTTAACTGGCTGATAAATGCTGGGGAAGCTGGCATGTCAGAGCTTATGATTTAATGACTTCATGGGGTTTGCATTATGCTCATAGTGCAAGGGAAGGCTTTTGCTAAAGGCTAGCCACCAGTTAAACACTTGTACCTACCGCAGATTGCTCGTCCACAGCCAAGACCACACAAAATTTCTTGTGGTTTATTCAGCTACTTAAATTTTAATGTACCTTTTACCTAATGTGTTGCAGTAACTACACGCTTGAATGGTTTACTTCCACTCAGAGCATCCAAGGACAGGTGATTTCATAGCATTGCAATAGTTCATTGTAAACCCAATGCCCCCACTGATGATTTTTTTCAATCTTTGAGTCCTTGCTTTGTCAAAATAGGCACATTAAGATTATAATTGCATTCTGCAGTGCAATTGGGAATGGGAACATCATTACCAATGCAACCAGGACACCATTTTCCATGCAATTTATTTTTAGTACAGTAATATGTATTCCACAGTTATTTAGTCATATGCATTCTTAAATCAGACAAACCAGTTATAAATGAAGACACAGATTTAACCCAATTAATGCATTTGTTAGCTCATTACAGTTACTTTACTGTTATAGATTTGGTTATTAGATTTTAAAGTTAATCAAAATTAGTGTTTTTCCTTAAACCGTTTGATTATTGGTTAAAGCATATTTATCTATGACAGTGTGATTGGACATTCTGTGAGGTTTACATTAAGAAGCATGTGCACAGGCGATCATTTACAGTTTGTCACTGTGTACAAGATGCATCTTCAGTGATGTTCCTGGATGCACGAGGTGCTACAAGTCTTTAAGCATCAGATACCCTCGCCCATGTGACCCAGCTGGGGTTGACCAAGCCCCGACTTGTGTCTCAGCAGCAACTCTCCATGCATCATCTCTCTTCTTAGTGGCTTTCTCTGCAGGTTCACTCATGGATTTTGTGGCCCTCCTATTTCTCTTTTCTGTAGTGCCCAGTTGCTTGAGGACTTTGTAGAGTGACTGTCCTGTAAAACCCTTACAACAAGCCTCTCTGGGCTCACAAGGCATCTTCCAGCCTGTGTTTTGGCATTTCTCTAACAACTCTTGCTACTTTGTGCGCTCCTTCTCGTTTGCTCTTCCCAGGGCTCTGTAAGTTCCAGAATAATCAAGTGTTTTGTCACCTCAGAGATGATTAGAATAGAATAGAATGCCTTTATTGTCACTATACAGGATGTACAATGAGATTGGAGGGCCACTCCTGATCAGTGCCATAAAAAGAAAGTCAAACTTCCTAAATGCAAAATATAATCTAAAAAAAATATACAGAAAATAAAAGTGCATTGAAATATACAAAGAGACAATTATGATGTCATGACAGTATCTTGCAGCAACTTCAGCTGTTTGTCTAGGTCCACGCGCAGCTGCTAGTCGAGGTCCATAGAGAGAAGACTCATCCTCATTTTTGATCGTAGGCTGGGTTTCTTTCCAGCTTTGACAAACAGATCTTCACCGTTTCTTCTCCTCACTCTAATTTTTCTTATTTACTTTTGCATCTATCTTGCTTTCTCTGTGGTAGTTGCTTATTATTTTCTTCTAGCTGATAAATTCCCATAAATAGTAACACATTGTAATTAAGGAGGATGGGTTCATGGCAGATCAGGCAGTTAATCATCTGCACAGGCTAGGGCCTCCACACCAGGACCAGTTTGTCAGCTATAATTGGCACCAAAAGCTGGCGTAATGAGGACAAGCTGTGAGTATGCAACTAAACTGTAGCAAATGGGTATCGGGTCAACACAGAGAATCTGTTTTTTTTTTTTTTGTTTGTT
>VUQK01002285.1:35282-50031 GCA_015106715.1 Bujurquina vittata
GGCTCACACCGGAGAATTTTTTTTTTTTTTTTTGTTTGTTTGTTTTGCCAGGCACTAACCATTAGGCTACTTGTTGGTCTGCTACTCCATGATTGTAGTCTTTCCTTAATCTTGTGGTTCTTCCTTCCACAAACAGGAGTTTGGGAAATAGTTAAGATTTTTTCCATTTAGTCTGTCTGTCTGTCTGTCTCATGCATGAAACAAGGAAAATTGGCATATGATAATGTAGAAAATTTTGAATTTCAACAGACAGAAAATACAGTAGAATTAAATACAGTTTTGATCATCTGTAAGCACAAAGTGAAAGCAGTTGGGTTTTAGTCCAGGAGTTCTTCTGTTTGTAATTTTTTCCTACAACTGAACTGATAGATTCAAGAGCCAGTCCTATAAGGTCATGGTGAACTGCACAAAGATAATTGGTGCTGTAATTGGCTGGATTAGTTTTGTAAGAAGATGCCCTTCAATTGGAGACTTGCGCGCACATGTGCTAACCTCTCAAACACTGTGCTGCTTTGGCTCCTAGTGTGGAGGACCAGCGGGCTCAGGGTCTTCCAGCATCAATTAAAGCTTGCGTGTTATGGCATTGATGGGCGTAATCATGTTTTATTTAACAAAACAGCTCTGGAGTCACAGTAGAGACAAGATATCGTGAAGGATCCTAGAGGGAGTGAAAAGGAAAAGAAGGGAGGAGGGGATGGAGAGAAAGGGAGTTATGATGACATGCAAGATGGCTGTTCTCCACCAGAACAGCTTCACTGATGACAGGTTGTACTTGTCAAACAACTCAGCTGGCCAAACTTATTTCCCGGCAATGGCAAACATCTGCTGTTACTGAAGATGTGGAGGAGACATGTTTATCTTGTCATATAGGTGCAGGTGATGAATGTGAGAATCTGACTGAATGTGAATTAAGGACACAGTATAAACTCATAAAGGAGCATATCAGTGATTTTTTTTCTTTTTAAGGCCCCTTTTATTTAACATCACTCTTACTTATCTTCATAGTGAACTCTCTTACCCTGTTTTTGGCGTCCATTTCTGCATTTCTGAGTAAAGAAAGATTGCTGCCGCAATTAATTGTTATGGTGTCTGGGCTACTTTTCCTACTTATACAATGTTTTGTTTTATGCATACACCCTACATTTAAATGATAAATTTATAGGAAAGATTAATAAATCTTTAAACTTTAAATACATGTATTAAATACATCCATTAATGGATTATCTTAGTTTTGTTATCCCCATCAAAATGGCCAAGGTGCACACAGTCTTTATGGGTCTAATGGAAAGGGTTGACCTGTAGAGCTTTTTTTCTCTTTTCCTCAGTGCGTCAAATGAAAGGAGCGTAATCTGATTTGAGTGCAGTTAAATATTCACCTGCTGTAACCAAGGGAGAAAATGTTTTATCAATAAAGAAGTAATTTATTCTATAACCCCAGTTCAAAAAAGTTGGGATTCTCTACAGATGTAATGATTTTATTCACATTAGAACAAAGAAAACATATCAAATGTTTAACTGGAGAAAAAAAGAGGAATAAAAAGGATGATTTTGAATTTGATGGCAGCAACATCTCAAAAAAAGCTGGGACAGGGCTGTGTTTACCACTCAGTAGCATCCCCTCTTCTATTAAGAACTGTATGTAAACATCTGAAAACTGAGGAGAGCAGCTGCTGGACTTTTGGGCGAGGAATACTGTCCCATTCTTATCTGATATGGGACTCTAGCTGCTCAACAGTCCTGGGTCTTTTTTGTTCTATTGTTTTTTTTTTTTTCATAATGCTCTAAATGTTCCCAGTTGGTTAAAGGTGTCTAGACTGCAGGGACACCAGTTCAGCACTCGGACTCTTCTACTACAAAGCTATGCTGTTGGAATAGATGCCGTATGGGGTTTAACATTGGAAGGGCTGTTCTTTAGGGAATCCTGAAAGCTGTAATCTGAGGTCCAATTTGATCTTATTAAGCTAAAATCAATGAAAAGCTAGATTTCAAAAACATTTTCTCGCTAAATCATTGCAGTAGATGCTCAGTACTCCATCACCCGTTCCTTTAAGGACTGTGAAATGTAATGCAATTTATCAGCTGAAAATACACACAATGACGTGGATAAGCCTGTGAGCATGGCAACAATACTGGGCCTCTTTCAGCACAAGGACTTAACCACTGATCAGTTACACCGCAAATTTGAGGAAACTAAATAGTGAACTAACTATTGACCCAGATCACAGTAATGATGTGGAACATTTCTTCGACAATCTCTGGGCGCCTTTTACAAAAACAATGGATATGACTGAATTTGAACTCCCATTACAACATACAGAAATCATTAATGTATTAGTGACGATGCAAAGTAGTAAGACACATGGTCCAGATGGTTAAGCTGACCGAACGTTTAAAAAAAGATGTAAATTATGCAGAATTTTATTGAATTTCATCAAAATGATTGTACTCTCATTTCACCTTCCTAAATGTGTTTACAAATCCATACATCCATACATCCATCCATTCTCTTCCGCTTATCCGGGGTCGGGTTGCGGGGGCAGGACCCTAAGCAGAGAAACCCAGGCTTCTCTCTCCCTAGCCACCTCCACCAGCTCATCCAGAGGGACCCCAAGGCGTTCACAGGCCAGCCGAGAGATATAATCTCTCCAGCGTGTCCTGGGTCTACCCCGGGGCCTCCTCCTGGTGGGACATGCCCAGAACACCTCACCCAAGAGGCACCCAGGAGGCATCCTAGTCAGATGCCCGAGCCACCTCAACTGGCTCCTCTCAATATGGAGCAGAAGGGGCTCTACTCTGGGTCCCTCCCGAATAGCCGCACTCCTCACCCTATCTCTAAGAGTGAGGCCAGCCACCCTTCAGAGGAAACTGCTGCTTGTACTCGTGATCTTATTCTTTCAGTGACTACCCAAAGCTTGTGACCATAAGTTTGGGTAGGAACGTAGATCGACCAGTAAATTGACAGCTTCCCTTTTACACTCAGCTCCCTGGGTTTTTTTAAATAGAAAACATGCAGTTGGCATGAGTAAAGGTTGAATTTAAGGCATGCCAAATTTAATTACTGTATGATAACCCCCTTTTGGTCAGCCTATGAATTTTTCAGCCCACCCTTGTACAACAGTGGCCTAAGCTAAAGTGAAAAGCTAAAGGCTCTTCCAAATCTTTTCTGCTAACACTGGGTTTCAAAGGTTCAAAGAATTGTTTATATTTGGTTAGTACCCCAGATACAGACTGGAGTCCTTTGAAACCACATTGCACAGCTTTGAGTATTTCAAGTCCCTAATTTGCACTTTACTACCAATCCAGACATCACTGATATTTCCAAATAAAGAGAGACTAAAAAGAAATGCATTTTGTATGTTTTTTCTGACCAGTTTGGGCATCCGTCCTCTAAGTCACAACACATTTAAATATTCAGTATGGTGCAGTGCTTTACAGTGAGCATCAAGGTGCATTAATTCTTGCCAAAATGACATTAATGCAGTGCAGATTTATTTTAGTCTCCTCTTAAATTGCATTACCATCAGAAGATTATGTAACACCGATTTAAAAAAAAAATGCAGACTTGTTCACAATAATGGTTTGCACGGCTTGAGCAAATTGCTTGGTGTTTTGTGGAAATTCATGGAAAACAATTCCTTACAGTTGTATGGCGGAAAAGGACAAAATGGCACCCATTGAGGCCTTTTTTTTGCCTTGTTCTTGTTCCCAAAGAGGAGCAGCACTATTTCATTGATTTTTAATCCAAACTTGAGTTTTAACTTCCTTGTCCCTTACTGAAAAGCTCTGAAAATAATAGGTAGCGCATCCAAAAGAAAGCAAAAAATAGACCGAGGGAGGTGAAAAAGTGGAAGCAGGCTTAGGCCAACCGTAAGCATATGTGTTTGGTTCTAGTCCTCAGCCCTGCGTGTCAGTCGCAATCTGTAGGAGCGCTGTGTGTGCCAAGCAGCAAGACTAAATATCCTTTAATGATGTCTAGTCTCTCAAAGCCCTCTCCCTGAACCAAGTTCTCATTTACTGTTGGAACGATAATGAGAGAAAAAAATCTATACTCTAGAGGGTTCACTGGAGGCTTGCTTTGCTCATAAAATCAAGCAGAGGTTAAGCTCTTGTGCCCTGGACAGTGGGTATCAAGGCTAATGTGTGACTGAATAACTTGACTGTCATGGAGACTCATTGGAATTGCAAAAAAAAATCCTGGACACTGATGGATTACACCATTGAGTTTACCCCCCCCCCTCCACCCTATAAAGTCAGCTCTGTATGCTTTGGCGTGCATTCTAGAGATAAAACTGTGCAAAACAAATTACAGGGAAACTCTGTATATGCCAGAAGGCAATGCATCCAATGCAAACGCTTCCCAGACATGAAGGAAGGGGGCTCCCAATTTTTGTGGCCCGAAGCATCCTGGCCGGAGACTTATTTGCGCTGAGAGGGAGAATTTGAAAACATCCAGAATGTTGGCAAGACTGATTAAGATTGGTGAGAAAGCACATGTCAGTGTTTGTGTTTGGTCTGTGCTTGAATGTGCGCGTGTTTGTGTATGTGCCAAAACTTTAGCATGCAATGCATATACTGTATATGAGCATGTGCTTTTGAGGTTGTGCAGAAATCTCGAGCGCTGGACTCTGCAGCCCCCTCTGGTCTCTGCAGCCCCCTCTGGTCTCTGCTGTAATTTTCCTGCTTCCCTTCATTTTTAAAAGAAACAGACGTCTAATAAAAACCACTTCGCTGTTTAAGTGATCCCTGGAAGGACCAATGAATGGTTAATGTTCCAAGCAGTGACCCAGAGTTTACAAAAAAATCAGCCATAACTAAAACCTCATATGGCTTTCCCCCCGCCAAAGGTTTTTAGACTGTGTCCGACTTGTATTTTTTCCCCCCATTTTTTACAACATGTTCTATCTAATATTGTTTGAATAAAGATACGCTAATGCTAGGTTGCAACTCCACATTTGTCTTGTAAACTGACAATCGACCTGAGAGTAGTTTGGAATTCTTGTACAGTGCAGTGTGTACCGCAGTGGTTAGGAGCCATTAAGGACATGTCAAAAGGACACAAAACACAGGATTAGCTTTAAAGTTTCAATTTAATCCAAACAAAGCAATCCCATTACAGACCACATTTCACCTCAGATGTTTTTATGTCAGACTGTCTTTGGCATTATTTCAATGAGGTCATAACTTTTTTCAGTCAGAATTTTAGGCCAATGTCAACATAATAAAATAATTAATATGGAGATCAAGAACTGTGTTTTTACATGGTGCCCAAAATCTGTGCTTAAGGGAATGATTCATTTTCTCTGTGTCCTAATCAGCATTTCCCACTCTTTGTGTTTGGCTTTTCCCTTCCTTCTCTTTCAGATCAAGAAAGCGTATCGACAGAAAGCCTTGACATGCCATCCAGACAAGAACCCAGACAACCCAAAAGCAGGTGAGTGACATAGTTTTTGTTTTTAATTTTACTGTTTTGTCACATGCCCTCCTATCCTGAAATTTCCTAGACATATCTGACAGAGGCCCATATGAAAATTCAAATAATTGGATGCATAAAAGCACCTAAACTCCCAGTTTAGTGGTGCAGGTCCATGACTTTTGGATTTCTAGTTGTGGCTGTGTAAAAAAAAATAACACGGGTAACTGTTGGAATCAGAGCGGGTGAGCGTGTTTTATCTGTCCTGCCTCTGGCACACTCTACCCATGAAGTACCCTCTCTTAAATTCAGCGGAGTGGTGAGAATGCATCTGAAAAGAATATCTACTCTTGTGTGCTACGTGGGAGTAAGGTCAACTTCAGACAATTTCCCGACCTGACTGTCCCAAGTTCATGTGTTGTCTGTCTCAGCTCGGAGGCACAAACCCCTGACACTGAAGAATTGGTTATAACCACCTGACTGAGTTGCCATTAAGCTTCAGGGCCAGACATGAATGCTTTAGAGTAAAATTCTCACAGAGTTAAACTCTGCCAGACATCCTCGCCACAGCACTCTGTCACAAGGCAACAAGCACGTGTTTCTGCCGTCGGCTTTCTAGCTAGAAAAACACAGCCAACATCACCATCCTCACCATCCCCAACCAGTGTTTCCACACTCTGTCCTCCCTGGGTTCATATGTCCTTCTGCAGCTTGGTGCCAACAAGCATGCCGGCAATTAGACCAGAAAATTTCAGTGTAGCTTATTGTCAATAGGGGAAAAATGCATCTTGGACAAAAAGCTGGTCATAAGGTATGTTTTCAAGTGAGGTTTATGTGGTTGCTGGATGGTTCAGACAATTCCTGATTATGTCAGAAAAAAAGGAAATTGGTAGGGTTGAGAGGGATAACACAAAAGCAGGGGGTCGGTTTCCCAGAAATGGAAAAGTAGTGGTTTGGAGTGCCTCAGCACTTGAACCCGCGCATGAAGAGAATTGGACTCTATCGCACGAGAGCGGAGCAAGTCTTGGTACTTGCTGCCCCTCAGGGGAGGGTTGTATGCAAGTAAGAGGTGACATAGGGGTCACAGTTCTTCACTGATTGAAGACACCCCCCCACTATCCCTTTTCCCCCCTTCAGTGCCCCATATTGTGACACTGTGAGCTGCCTGGTGGGCATGGCAGGTTTCCCCCAGTTGGATTTCGTTCCAGCCCATTATATGAATGTAGGTAACCTGACCGCCTCTGCTGGCAGCAAGATCTCAAGAGCCTTCTGTTAGTGTGCAATGCCAGTCCCCACAGGGAGTAATAGTATCAGTCTGTTAGGACTCCCATAAGTGAATGATTATGCCTGGCTAGTATCGTGCAGTAATGTGCCGTTTGGAGGACAAGCTGGGGGGATTGTGGTCTCCCAGTGTACATTTGTCTGTGCGTGTGGGTTAAATGACAACTGGTGTAGTGGTATTTGCAGCAGGGGAGCCAAGGGAATGCATGGCTGTGTCATTAAAGGAAACAAGTTTCGTGAGACCTGCGGCAAATTTTGAGACACGAAATGTGGCAGGTTTTTTTTTTTTTTGGTAGTGTTCTATTTTCAGAATAATTTCAGTGTCAAACAGACACAATTACCAATAAAATTTGAGTAAAATTTTAGGCACATTTTTTTTTTAATACAATCGGGGAAATAATTATTTGATCCCCTGCTGAACAGTCTCTAATTCTTATGGTAGTTTCATTTCATTGGAGAGAGACAGAATATTAACCAAATAAACACAATACATGAAAGTTATGACTTGATTTGCATGTCATTGAGTGAAATAAGTCTTTGATTCCCAACAACCCAGCCAGAAGTCCAGCTCCCACAGATTGGCAGTTTGTCCATGTGGCACACAGATTACGATCTGTCAGCCAATCAATCGATCAATTGCAAATACTCCTGATCTCAGCTCATTACGTGTATTAAATCACACTCGTCCAGAATCAATTTCTTCCATTTCAACCACTCCACCACCATGGGCAGGACCAAAGGGCTGTCAAAGGACATCAGGGATAAGATTGTAAACCTGCACAAGGCTGGAGTTGGCCATATACCGTAAAATCTTGGATGAGAACCTTCTTCGGTCAGCCAGAGCACTGAATATGGGCTATGACCCAAAACATACTGCCAAGGCAACAAAGGAGTGGCTAAAGAAGAAGCACGTTAAGGTCATGGCGTGGCCTAGCCAGTCTCCAGATCCCAATCCTAAATAAAATCTGTGACAGAAGCTGACACTTCAAATTTCTAAGCAGCAGCCAAGAAAGCTAAAGGATTTAAAGAGTTTCTGTAAAGAGGAGGGGGCCAAAATCCCTCCTGAGATGTGTGAAAACCTGGAGACCAACTACAAGAAACCTCTTACCGCTGTGCTTGCCAACAAAGGTTTCGACACCAAGTGCAAAGTTATGTTTTGCTTGAGGATCAAATACTTACTTCACACAAAAAATATGCAAATCAACTTTAAGAACTTTTTATTTAATGTGTTTTTTATGGATTTTTGGTTAATATTCTGTCTCCCTCCATTAAAATGAAACTACCATTAAAAATTAGAGACTGCTCATTTTTTTTTAAAGTGAACAAACGTACAAATTCAGCAGGGGATGAAATAATTATTTCCCCACTGTAGGTCATATTCCACAAGTTAAAAATCTTATATTGAATAATATAAGAAAAAAACTTTATCCTTTTTTTCTTTCCTTTCTTCTAGTGGAGCTCTTCCACCAGTTATCTCAGGCTCTCGAGGTGCTAACTGATGCTGCTGCCAAGGTAAGCCCGCCTGTGCCTTTCAACCTGTAATATGGATGCTAGCACTTACAGAGTAATCTTGATGTCTAATGATGTTTTCAGGCTGCTTATGACAAAATATGTGCTGCCAAGAAACAAGCCGAAGAAAGAAATAAGAAACTAGATGATAAGAGAAAGAAAATTAAGCTTGGTGAGGAATTTTCCAAATCCTACAGCATCCCAGAGATTGTGATTAAGTGTCTTGTGTATGGACTAGTTTGTGTGCGTTGTTTTGACAGACTTGGAGGCCAGAGAGCGACAAGCAGAAGCTCAAAGCCAGGAGGAAGTGCAAATCACTAGAACACTTGAGGAAGAGGTATCGTATTTTATAGAAACAATATTAGCAAAGCTACTGCGCAACACTTTGCCTGGGGAGGATGAAAAAAAGAAAAAAATTTCACTGTGCTGCAGGCATCAGCACGGTACTGGGGAAAAGGTATTGCAGTGCATCCAGGAAACTATAAAGTGCAGCCAGGTGTTTTTATTCTGTTTTTCGTCAAATACTTTTTCCTGATTGAGTTGAAATCTTCCAAATACTTGGGTCAGGAACAAAGGCTCCTCTTTTTTCACAGACATGTCATTATTATCAGTAAGACCATTAGGTGATATTGCATGACTCGATGCAGTTTGTGCAGAACATCCATAAATAAAAATAGTGTGCATACTTCCAATGTGAGTAATTGCATGTGCTCAAAGTGCTTTGTGCGTGTACATAAGGGATGACATGCATTGGAAGGATTGGTTATAACCAATAGGTGGCACTGTTCCATTTTTTTGTCTTCATCAAGGTGTTTTTGCCTTAAGTGATGAAACAAGTTGGTTTTATACTCTCCAGGAACTAGAGGACATAAACTTAGGATGGCAGAGTGATAAAGTTTATTATATCCCATCAGTTGTTTGTTAACATGCACTATCAGTTAATACCTGACCATCTGTTTATTCAAATTACTATATTTTATGTGCGCTTTTTTCTGCAAGATTGCTCGCTTAAGGGAGGAGGGATCCAGACAGCTTGAAGAGGAGCAGAGGCTAATCAGAGAGCAGATCCAGAGAGAAAGAGAAACACAGCATCAAGCGGGAGACCACACTCAGAGAAGTACGTCTACGCTGTGATTTAACCAGTCTGTGCTGGTCTGAGTTCACTAAACTAGTTTATTGCAGTCCTGAGAATTTTATATTATCCTGACGCCTCACTGAAGTGAACCCCCGTGTTTCCCAGCCCTCATCGTGTCAGCCCAACCACAGCAGCCACCAGGCTCCCTGTGGCTCACCAGATATTATTCACATGATAGACTATAACAATAACTGAAATTATGTTGGAAGAGGTCTATTTTGGTTTCTTGGCAAGATAGCAGAGGGATGCCAATCACCGCGCGCACACACATATCAAACTTTTAACCTCATGATAATATTTTTGCAGTAAAAGGAAGGGAGAGTCTATATACTTAAGAAAACAAATGACTGCTGGCCTTAAACTAGACCCCTTTTGTGGCTGGTCAATCACTAATGCATAGTCAGTATGTCTTTTGCGTCTTTTCCATTTGCACGCACACGGCCCTCCCCTGGATCAGCCAGAGCTATACATTTAACATGTGACAGCCATTTTAAAATTGCTGTCTATCTGCTCGAGTCCCTTGAATGCTGTCCCGTGTATAATGTTTCCGAAATACAATAGTTTCTTTGTTTTTTCACTTCACTGTCTCATCTCCCCTCTGTTGCTTTTTCTCAGACTCAGCAGTGGAGAGATGTTCCAAGAGCAACGTAACCCCAAAATTGAAGGTGAGGCTTCAAAGTATGTGAAGAGAGGTCAGGGTTGGGGTGCCGTAGTTGGAGAATAATGTAGGTCCTCAGTATGCTATATCTGAGTGAAAGTGCAGGCAGAATCTCAGTGGAGAGTTTGATAAAACCTTTTGCCATTTGTATTTCATTATTGGAGACCACATAGGTTGCCTCACTACTGAGCACACATGCTGCTCTAAAGTCCAGTCCTCTTGAGAAGGCAGTGTCGTCAGGAGACCAGTATCCAAGCTAAGAGAAGGCTTATTATATTTCCTCCTGGAAACAGCCGAGTCTGCATGTATTAACGTGGGATGTTAGCTAATGTGTTTAGACAGTAAATCTGTTTTTAAAATTTGATAGCCATCTAGTGCAGCAGTGTATTCCCTCACGGTTGTGTGTTCAGCTAGAAAAACAAACAGCGGTCAGACTGACAGTATCACAAATCATTTTGCACGAACGGGTACACGTTACTGCAGGATTTATCGCTGCAGCCCTGTCTACAGTCAGAAATATTATTTTATTAATAATTTATTTGTGAATGCATTCCACAGCAGATATCGGCATCTGAACTAATTAAATAAATAAGGTGAAATAGAAGCTCTATACCTTTAGCCTCAGCGTAATTATTAATCCTGTTCATGACCCACGTTTATATTTAAAATTTGAGCAAACGCAGCAGCGTTTCTGAAACCACAGACATCACATCATCCAAATGCTTTTATTTGAAGTTACAGAGGTTATCAGTGGGGAGAAGAGAATGCTCTTGGAAGTACATTTTCAGCTGTAATTGCTGGTAAAAGACTCCATTTACACTTGGAAGTTCCCAGAAATCCTGTTGCAGTGAGCAGAATGCTGGAGCTGAATCAACACTCAGTGCTTGCCATTTATAATACTACTTTAAGCAGTTGCTGTGATATTTGCCTGCTCTCCCTGTGCTTTGTACATGGATATGAGAAGTTACACAATATCGAGTACGGGAACTCGCATCAGCTTTTAGTGACAGAACTCCAAGTGAAGGGAAAAAAAAATACACAAAAGAAAAAAAGAAAACCCAAAACATCTTTTACATATGTTTTTAAAATTACTTTTAAGGACACACAAAAACATTGTTATGTAAGCAAAGAAATTGACCACAGTTCACATAACAGGAGAGGACTTCCTCTCTTTTGCCCATGACTGAGCACGTTCTTAGGCATTCAACTGCTTTGGATTACTTCTTGATTAATTTGTGATAGTTAAAGCAGGTGAGTCACCCTATATTCTGCGGTCCAGGCGTCCGTGTTTTGAATTTCACCCATTTATCTGGCGCTTTCGGTATGAATGGAAATTGACTGCAGGTCTTGCAGGTGGTGCTATGGTGATGTTCCAAGAACTTAATAATGTCTTTTTTTTTTTTTTTCTCGTTGCTTCAGTGTGCACTGATGGTTTTTGTAATCTGTGTCTCATCAGAGGCAAGCCCGCCTGGCACGCTTTGCCTCATTGTCAGCTGACTTTAATCACTTGTGCTCTGATGATTAGACATTATCATGCATTTCTTTAGCTCTTGAAAACGCTCATGACTAATATTGGCCTCTCCTTTCTGTCTTCTTTTTCTTTTCCTCCTCCAGTTGAAGTGGAAGTGTAAAAAAGATGATGAGATGAATGGAGGTTACTCTCAAGACATTCTTTTTAAACTTCTACAAAAGGTATGTGTCCTACAAATGAAATAAGTAATGCCACAGTGCTACAAAGTTAATCATTTATACAACAAAACAGTTTTTTTTGCTTTTAGAGCTCTTCCTTTTTTTAATACAACTTACAGTATGACACCAATTTAAGTTTGCGGGATATAGTTGTATGCCTGAAATAGCAACACTTTTTGTATTGCAAATTAGGTCAGTTGTGCAAAATTCCCATGAATTTACAAGATATTATTTGACTGGGTTAGCCAAATGCAAACATATCCTTTTCTGTAATAAATGTGTGTATGCACGTTATTGAGTTAAATAAGAATTCTTCATGGTCAAAAGCCTACCTGTAGAGCCCGGCCTTATTTGAGGTTTGCATGACATCAGTGCTGTAGATTGTTTTGTTCCTCCCCTTAAACAAGGCCCATTAAGTTTTGTTGCAGTGAAAGTGCTGAGGGCAATGTTGTACTGCCCTTTTAAAGCCACGCACACCATTGTTTGTGCCCCTCTCACCAAGTGATTAAGAAGTGCCGAGGGAGACATTAGGAAATGTGCTCTTCTCATGCAACCTAGTACCACCTTATGCTGTGATCCGTCACAGGGGCTTTTGGCGGGGCATAGGTTGGCCTGAAATAAGGATAGGGCAAGTGTCAGTGACGTCAAGCTGGCTGGAAAAAGGCATTTGAATTTCTCTTCTGCACGCATGCAATCAATATGCTCCCAAGCAGGAGGGAGTAAAAAAATGCTGGAAAAAAGTTTTGTTCTTTTTTTAAATTCTTAAGCAAAGGGAATATATTCTAAGAAAAATGCTGTTTAAGATGGCAAGCTCCAGTGAGTGACAGTTAATGGTTTGGGCAAGAAGATATAGCCACTGCTGTGTGGGAACAAGTTTGATTATGTGTATACGTGCATGTGGACGTGTATGGACTTGTGTACTTTGGCTGCACGAAGTAATACATCTTTGTTTTAGAAATATGTTAGGATATTTATATTTCATGAAACAGAGGCCTTTAGAGAGTCTCCTTTGTCACTGTTGGCTTGCTTCAGTGTCCTTAGTAAGCATTAGCATTCCTGGACTTTCCTGTTCCCAGAAAGCTTCATTTTCCAGAATGAAATTCTCAGAGGCCTCTTTCCTTCTACTACTTGTTCCCAAGCCCCTCTTTAGTGGGGAAGAAGTTAATGGAAGAGAGCTTTGGTTATAGTTGATACACCTGAGGTAACTATGAGGCATTTAAAAAGCCCTTTGTGTTCCTCATTGCTCTGTTTTCTCACTGTGGCTTTCTTAGAGAGGTTGGGGATTGGGCAGATGATCTTCGCCTTGCTCCTATTTTAAGCCAACTTTTCCACTCTGTTCAGATCATGAGCTCAACTCAATAAATCAGCTCAAATGTCTACAGTCAGCCTTAATCCCGTCAGTTTAAGAAATGCTACTATACAAGGAGTAGCTAAGGTTTTACTTAGGGCTTAGGCCCAAATAAAGGAACAATATTGTTAGGACTAATAACCAAGCACACATTCAATACTAACTTTTTCTCAGGAAGTGTTTTGAGGTTTTGTGTCTGTGTGCGGTTTTCCTTTTCATGGTTATGTATTGCGCTGTGAAAAGAAATACTAATTTGAATGTTGAGCATCATTCCTCTACCTCCATGTGACTTTTTTCTTCCCATTATTTTTCTTTTACTTCCAGTATGGCGATGTTATGAATGTGATCATATCGAATAAGAAGAAAGGAAGTGCTGTTGCAGAATTTGCAACTGTGAGAGCAGCTGTAAGTACCCAACGCTTGAATTAAAAAAAAAAAATTCTTAAAAGGGAACATCTGCACAGAACCAATTTTGTTTGCCAGTCAGTTGCCTCAAAATTTCAGGTCACCTGAGGAGTTCGATTATCACTCAGAGTGACACCTGTCATAGACTTCCGAGCCTGGGGACAGGACGGTCTGTGTGAGTGAAACTGATATTTTAGTCATTCTGTACCGCAGAAGTCCCAGTGCTGATGAAAACCACTGGACGGAAGGAACCGAGCTGTCTCATTGTTCCCCACTGTCTGGTTCCTCGGGCTCTTTGTCATGATGGTGTACTTTTTTGTTGCGGTTTCTTTACCACAACATGTGTTTTGCCTCCAGAAAACATGCCTGCCAGTCTGCTGGGATATGGGCACAGGTTCTCTGGTCCCATCCTGCCCATCTTCAAGTCCCAACCTTGGTGTGATATGAAAAAATACCTACGTGTTAGATTAATATATTACCACTTAAATAGCAATCAGGTCAAGGAGAAAGTTTTTTAGGCTTAATAAAATATTGGTAGATGAGTCATAACCACCTGAATACCCATTCACGGATTATTTTTTTTTTGTGCCTGTGTGTATGTGGTTTTTTTTTAGGAGTTAGCTGTAAAGAATGAAAGTGGCCTAACTGCTAACCCCTTGAAGATTTCCTGGCTTGAAGGACAGCCTGAGGTTTTTGCCGCAGCATCTCAATCTGGCCAGTTCATGCCTTCACAGGTACTGCTGTAACATTAAAATGCATTGCTTTAATTCCCCTCCCCTCTCATAACGCATGTCAGCCCCATGTTACAAAATCCTCCCAGTTACATTGCTTCCAGCACAAACACTCTTGCCTAAACACTGCCCCACAAAGAGAGGTATGTAAACGTTTTGAACTTTTATTTTCATATCAGTGGTGCAGATATTTCCCCAGTGCTTGCACTCCCATTTGTCTGGCCTGGAACAATGTGTTTGGTTAAATGGCTCTCGGTTTATTTGTTTTGGAGTGTTGAGGCGCTGGCCCGGCACTGGTCCAGAGCCCCTGGTTGGGCCGCTCATTAACGGAAATGACCTTGAAGACCCCAGAAATGCTGCATTTCATATAGCAGTTCAGTAGAAGCAGAGCGCAATAATGGAAGCCTGGCACGCGAGACTTCATAAATGCCCATTTTGATGCAGAGTGATTCCAGATAATTTTTTCCTTTTTTTTTTTTTTTTTTGTTTTTGGCCTTTTTTTTTTTTTTTTTTTTTTTTTTTTTTTTTTTTTTTAAGGTTTTTTGTTATTTTAATGATTTACTATTTTTGAATCAAATTTTTC
>VUQK01002286.1:0-13207 GCA_015106715.1 Bujurquina vittata
TGATTACTGGGACACATGCCTACCCCTCTGGACCCGGTAATTACTCTTGGTTTTTTGCTTTTTGAATTAAGTGCTTCAGTCTAATTGGACTGTTTATAACCAGTATTTTTTTCTCATCAGGGGTGGCATTGACTGCTGACACAAAGATACACAGGAATCCCAGTGAGACCGGAGTACACTCCATGGCATTGGCTTTACCCCCCTCGCAAGCTAGGTAAACTTTCTCCCTAATGGAGTCATTCACTGGTAGTAATTTAGCATAAAAGTTCTAATAACTAAATAAGACACACAAACCATCATTTGCTCTGTTGGTTCATTGTAGGCATGACGCAAGTCGCACAGCAGCCAGTGTTGCTGACATCCACCGGCATGCAGGTGGAGCAGAGAGATCTCACCCTCACTCGACTGTAGTGGTAGGTCACAGTTTTATTTCTACATTCACTCAGCCTAATGAGTTTGTAACAGAGAAGGGCAGAGCTGATAATCGATGTGTTTTTAGTCGCTCATGGAGGGAGGTGGCACCAGAAATTCTGCCCTCATGCGGAGAGCGCCTACAATGCCTAAACCTCAGTGGCATCCACCATGGAAACTGTTCCGGGTAACGAATCATTTCAACTTTTTAAGTTTATGTTTTACGTGATACACAGATAGTAAGCAAGTTCTGCTTGAGATATGTTCTGCATTGTTTTTTAACTGTAGTTTGTTTTGTGTGGTAGGTCATCAGTGGTCACCTGGGCTGGGTGAGGTCCATCGCTGTGGAGCCTGGGAATCAGTGGTTTGTCACAGGGTCTGCTGATAGAACTATAAAGGTGAGTCAAGCAGAAAATTACAGGAAGACATTCTGCAATGCCTGCTTCGCAATATTAAAAGCAACAGATGGTTAAGTTATATTGAAGGTCCTATTTTCACCTATAGAACTGATTATGCTTGGAAATATTCTCTCGTTATCCTAATTTAACCTGAAGGTTATTTGTCTTGACAGATCTGGGACCTGGCCAGTGGAAAACTGAAACTCTCTCTGACCGGACACATCAGCACAGTGCGTGGTGTGGCAGTCAGCAGCCGCAGTCCTTATCTGTTCTCCTGTGGAGAGGATAAGCAAGTTAAATGTTGGGATCTGGAGTACAACAAGGTATGTTTTTAAACAGGTCAGTGTGACAAAGGGGGTCACTGATATGTGTTATTTATTTTTACTGGTTCCATAGTATAGTGCTTTACACATTCGCCTAACAAGTGAAAGAGCCCCAGTTTGAACCCTGGAAGCAACACAAATCTGGCATAAAAACTCAGCTACCCACTGTGGTAACCCCTAGTGAATAAGGGACTAGTTGAAACTAGCTTTGATTTAATCAAACCTGTTATGGTCTTTTATTTTCCTTTTTTCTTTCCGCTTGTAGTATTATGGATGTTATTAACTGTATTTGTCTGTGTTTTAGGTTATCAGGCACTACCACGGACACCTCAGTGCAGTGTATGATTTGGATCTACATCCAACCATCGATGTTCTTGTGACGTGCAGCAGAGATGCGACAGCGAGGGTAAGATCCTAATCTGAGTGTTCTGTCAAATGACATTGGTGGAATGAGTTGTATTTATCAGGTTTGGTGCCATGCTTATGCTGCTGTCTGTGTCCATTTAAACAACGGAGGAAATTTAGTGTCGTCTGAGTTTGTCTGCGGTTATTTTAGTTGATCAAATTATGAAAACTAAAGTCACCTGCATTCAGAACTGATTTTAGGAAAGCTTGCACTCTGGCCTTTAAGTTGATCCCTCTGTTTGCTGAAGACTTATCAGAAATGGTCTCAGTGGAAGAATGGCTGTCAACAAACCATTCTTAAGGAAGGGAAACTGGGGGGAAAAAGGATGAGGTAAACCACATTACACAAGAACTGGACCGAAAATCAGTGGCAACAGGTCTGATGGAGTGATGAATCCAAAGTTGACATTTCTGATTCAGCAGTATGTACGAAGGAAGTCAGGAGAACTATTCCTGAAGACTGCTTAAAGAAATGACAAAGGTTAAAAAGCTAAGGAGAGGCAAGAAACACTGAAGAAATGAAGGGCTGATCAACCCTTGTTCACAGTACTATACGTAGTGTCTTTAATGGAGATGAAAAGTAATTAAACTCACTGCATGTCTTCCCTGTCCATGCAGGTGTGGGACATCAGGACAAAAGCAAATGTGCACACGCTAACTGGTCACACCAACACTGTGGCCACAGTGAGATGCCAGGCAGCAGAACCACAGATTATCACAGGTAAATCTATTTCTCAAATCCTCATTGCACCAATGAAAATACTGGACGAAATCCCTCAGTAAGACCAGGTTTGATGTTTCTTTTTGCTTTCATCCCTGATATGTTATTGATTTGTGCAGGGAGCCATGATTCAACCATCAGGTTGTGGGATCTGATTGCTGGGAAAACCAGAGCAACGCTTACAAACCACAAGAAGTCTGTCCGGACTCTGGTCATGCACCCCAGACAGTAAGTGTTGTTTAATAAGGTAGTGTTGGTTGAAGTGGGGCAAAAACACAAAAAAATAAACTCCTCAAAAGAATAAATACTTTTTTTTATTAAATAAATTATATTTATATATATATATATATATATATATATGAGATTATGAGATATAGATATATATATATGAGATTATGAGATATAGATATATATATATGAGATTATGAGATATAGATATATATATATATGAGATTATGAGATATAGATAGATATAGAGAGAGAGATAAAAATGTCAATTAGTCATAATTATTTGAGGATTATAGGAGGACATCTGTTCATAGGTGATATAATAGTTCTATATATGTTTTATTACAAGAACTACATTGTCAGTCATAAGATGTTGGTCTCATATTTGGTGTCTTGCAGATACACATTTGCCTCTGGATCTGCTGACAACATCAAGCAGTGGATGTTCCCAGATGGCAGCTTCATCCAGAACCTGTCGGGCCACAACGCCATCATCAACACTCTGGCTGTTAACTCTGATGGCGTGTTGGTGTCTGGAGGTAACAAAAAGCTGCTATGCTGTCTTTAACTGAGTTTGGGGCTTTTTTTTTTGGTTATTGTTTTTATTGAGGTTAATGTTAGATGCATTAATTAATTAGAAGCATTTCTTTCCCACTATACAGCCGACAATGGAACGATCCACATGTGGGACTGGAGGACAGGGTACAATTTCCAGCGTATTCATGCAGCCGTGCAGCCCGGATCTCTCGACAGCGAGTCGGGGATCTTCGCTTGTGTGTTCGACAACTCAGAAAGCCGGCTGATCACCGCAGAGGCTGACAAGACCATAAAAGTTTACAAAGAGGATGACACTGCTGTAAGTTACACTGTTACGTTCAGTTGTATTTCTGCGTTATTTCACATACAACAGGAAAAAACGAATAACCAGCATGTTTTGTTTCTTGCAGACAGAAGAAAGTCACCCAGTCAACTGGAAACCAGAAATCCTCAAGAGAAAAAGATTCTAACAACTTTTTATTCATTTTTCTTGTCACAGTGATTCATTTAATTTTTACCAACCTTTGTTTTAGATACTCCCAGCAGCTTTTGTTTGCTCATGCTTTTCCACCAGGCAAACTTTGCTTCATGTAATGCGACTGTTACAGAAGCATCCATCTTTATTCTATAAACCATTTGCAGTCCTCCTTGTATGATGTTAGTGCGATAAAGCTGCCGTTTTTGACTGCCAGGAACCTCCCTGAGTGTTTGTTTTTGAGGATAGATCTGGTCCACCAACAGAAGCCGCTCTTCACATTCAGAAGGACACACATCAGAGCGGACCCGGTCCTTGCCCTGAAAGACAAAGTGCAGAAATTTGTGTCCCAAAAGATTTTTTGTATTACTGGTTGTACAGACGTGGAAACAAACAGAATGTGAAGTTTATTTTTGCTCCATTTGAATAAAGACCACATTTTTCAAAGACTTGCTTTTGTTCAGTAGAGATGGGTTCAGTCAGCGAGATGTCTGTAGTGCTTACAGCCGCTACCCATAATCTCCTCCCAGTAGCTCCACTGAGGTTCTGCTTTCATCAGCTGTCTGGATTATCTGCTCACCTGTGAGGTCAGGTTGTAACAGCAGAAATTGTAGCTAAATCTAAATTATCAGCCGCATCGTAATTTAATAAGTGGGTGAATATCTGTAGGTCTGGGAGATTAAAGGGCTAGGGTGAATGCTTGGTGTGTATTCAGACTGTTTTCAACAGGATTATGCTATAAATAATTTACTATGTTTTTCTCCCAATTAACAGTACCTGAATTGCTTTCATTAAAACAAGTTTTTCTCAAAGTCTCAAAGCAATTTCATTATGCCTGTTCTGAAAAGAAGTTGAAGTAAAATGTTTTAAGAATGCAAATTTTCATTTGTCTTAGTGCCTAAAAGAAGATGTCACCATAGTTTTTAATTGAAACGAGAAATCTCAGACATGCTACTTCATACTTTACGCTCAAATCCATGGACTTATTTTCTGAGAAATAAAGCTCAGGAAGTCTTCCGATATCAGGTGATGCAAAGACAGCCATGAAAAAAGACTTTTATTCTTCTACATTGAAGAGCACCTGTTGGATCAGCCTTCATGTTCCTTTTGTTTTTTGTAAGAAAAATAATGTTTAAAGCAAAATTAAAAACGTGGATGTGGAGGGAACTTTTTTATTGTCCACTAACAGAGTCTGTCCATGAACAAACTTTTGTGTCTTCCTAGCAGAATTACACTCACTGAACACTTCATTAGGTACAGCTTGCTAGTATTTGTTTCACCCCCTTTTTGGCTTCAGAAGTGCTTTGATCTCATCCCACAGATGCTCTGCTGGTGACTGTGGAAGTCATTTGAATTCTGTAAACTCATTGTCATGTTCAAGAAAGCAGTTTGAGATAATCTGAGCTTTGAGACATTCTGCATTATCCTGCTGGAAGCAGCCATCAGTAGATGGGTACACTGTGGTCGTAGATATTTTCCCTTTTTTGGATCATTCTCTGTAAACCCTGGAACAACCTGCCATGTTCAAAGTCACATAAATCACCTTTCTAATTCATTCTGATGTTTTGCTTGAACAATATTATTGACTGGTTGTCATTAAGCAGTTGAACAGGTCCTGAGTCCTTGTTGTAGAGCTCAGTGACAAAAGGTTCGCCAGGTTTCTTCTTCAGATGGTGTTTTCTTGCTTCTGGCTGCTCCTTCTCTGCATTTCTAGAAGACAACAGCATTTATGGTCCATGTAAAACAGCTGAGTCTGAATATTTAGAAAAAAAGAAAAAGAAAGTAAATAAATTGACTGGAAACTGACTTCGCAGAGCCTCTTGCCCCATCTAGTGTTTTGATTGTGTAACCCACTGTTACTGCATGAAGTGGCGCTAGAAATGCTACAATGAGCAAATTCACAGTCCTGCCACAGCCACTAGGGGGCACCAAATCTCTAAACTTAGAAATCTCCTGTCTTCACTTGGAGCCAGCTAAGCTCCTCCCTGTGTTACTGAATCACTTCTATGGTTAGAAATTAAATGAGGGATAGAGTAGGCCAAGTCGCAATGATACCAAAATGATACCATTTTTCATTTTCATCGTTTTTAGACATTCATATATATGGAGGAGGGGGGGGGCAACTTCACTAAAAAAGCGAGAAAGCTGAAGTTATCCCCCCGGGATAAAGTGATCGGATAAGCTTTTGTGTGTGTGTGTGTGTGTGTGTGTGTGTGTGTGTGTGTGTGTGTGTGTGTGTGTGTGAGTGTGTGTCTGTTTTACCAGTAGAGTGAGCCACCCTGACACTAATGCTTCTGCTCACGCTTGAAAACCTTTAATAAGCCACTTCATGGTTATTCTAACCACCTCACCACAAAGAGGCATTTCAACGCACTGTTTTGGCTCAATTTGCAGTCTTCCATTAAAGCCATGCCGTAAATGGTTTACTTTTCGCCTCGCTTTTACGTTCTTCCACAGGTCAGATATACTCGGCCACCTGTCACTGAAGGTAATCTCTCGGCCTAATTAAATCTTAAGCAATCAGGGCCACAGATGGAGCCGATCAGCGTGGGACGCGCCGCCTGCCAGGAGGAGTGTTCGCAGCGCACAGTTGGTGCCTTGGTGCCAGACAGAGGTGTCGTGTTATGTGAAGGAGCCAAAGGGGGATTTGCGCTGTAACACGATTGAATTTCTGGCGTCCAGCATCCCGCAACAAGCTACTGAAATACTGTAAAGGAGAATGTGCGCTCGCTGCCGCCCTGCGCGTAAAATGGTCACTTGTTTTGGTTTGGAAAAGTGCGCTCAAACGTGATTGGGGACTTTAAATGGGAAATATGCTGCCCAGCATCGACCTCCACAAACCAAGAGCTCAAAGCCATGCGTAAAGGAGGAATGGGGTGCAAAGATGCTTCGTTCCTTCAGTCGCTCGTCCTGTCGCTGCTTTTCGCGCAGTCGTTGGGACAGTTCTTCAACCTGACGCTGTCTATTAAGGAGGGTCTGCCGGCCAGAACCGTCGTTGGAGATCTGGGTGCGGGCCTAAGCAGACCGAGCACTGGGTTCTTTATCTCAGAAAGCAGAGACTCATATGTGTTCAGAGATTTGGAAATAGACGCGGACACGGGCATCATCTCCACGGCTGTGGTCCTGGACAGAGAGAGCAGAGATAAGTATGAATTTGTGGCAGCCACTCTCACAGGTGAGATGATAAAAGTGACAATAGAGGTGAAAGACGTGAACGACCATTCTCCTGTCTTCTCCTCAGAGGAGCTTGAGCTGGAAATATCAGAATTAAGCCCACCAGGGAGTCGGTTTCAGATTGAAGGCGCTACAGACCGGGATGAAGGGGAGTTTGGTACTCAGGGATACAGGATCACAGAGAGTGAGATGGGTGACTTATTCCACTTGGATTATCGCAGTGGATCTGAGAACCACCTCAGCCTGGATCTGGTTCTAAACAGTAAACTGGACAGAGAAACACGGGACTTGTACACCCTGACAATAGAGACCTTTGATGGGGGGATTCCAGCCAGGACAGGGACCCTTCAGGTGAACGTCCATGTCCTGGATGAGAATGACAACCCGCCTGTGTTCAACCAGACTGAATATCACACCTCTGTGCGTGAGGATGCTCCCATCATGTCTGCGGTGTGTCAGGTGCAGGCCACTGACTTTGACCTGGGTGAGAATGGAAGACTCACCTATGAGATCAACCGGAGGCAGAGTGACCCTAACGAAATTTTCTCTATCAATGAAACCACGGGGGTGGTCTATCTCAACAAGCAGCTGGATTTCGAGACGCAAGCTTTTCATGAGTTGATCATCAGTGCAAGAGACAACGGGGCTCAGCCTGAGTACAGCAGCACTTTTGTGGGTGTCAGAGTGCTTAATATCAATGATAACAGTCCCACTATCAGTGTGCTGTTTCTCAGTGACACAGGAGATGCAGTGGTGTCAGAGTCAGCAGCAGTCGGGGACTATGTAGCCCGGATTTCAGTGTCAGACCCTGACCTGGAGGCAGAGAGGATCACTGTCACGCTCGAGGGAGGTGATGGGAAGTTCACCCTGAAGCAGACTGATGATTTTCTGTATGCTTTGTGTGTTAACTCTGAGCTAGACAGGGAGGAGAAGGATTTTTATGAACTAAAGGTGCAGGCATCAGATTTTGGAAGCCCTCCCCTGAGCAGTGAGATGGTCTTCCTCCTGAAGGTGTCTGACATGAATGACTGTCACCCAGTCTTTGAGAAGGATGCGTGTCTCATAAGCATTTCTGAGGATGCTCCTCAGGGGAGTTCCCTCATCCAGTTTCAGGCTCGAGACGCAGACGAGGGTACAAACTCAGAAGTTAGATACTCTATTCTGAAGTCCAACCAGGACAGCCTGATCAACATCGACCCAGAGTCAGGCCTGCTCACCACAGCTGCAGCTCTGGACAGAGAGACACAGATGGAGATGTGGTTCCTGGTGGTGGCAGTGGATGGAGGGGACCCGGCTCTGTCATCCACAGCGACAGTCACGGTGCTCGTGGAAGACGTCAACGACAACGAGCCAGTGTTCGAGCAGCAGCTGTACAACGTGTCCATACTAGAGCAGAGTGATGTTGGAAGCTGCTTTTTACAAGTATGTTGGGGGGTAACACCCCTGTATTCAGCATCAAGGGGTGGCTCACACAAACTACGAAAATAAAATAGAAATTACAATACTACGTAGTAGTTGGCTGATAGGAGATGTGGAGAGAGTCAGTTTTTAGTTCAGTGTGTACCTACTGCTACCAGGATGCATCAACTTTAAAATAAGTGATCAGAATTTAATTTTAGAGGTTAGTAGGAGTCCAAATGGAAAACTTTAGCACTGATTTTTATGACTTATCCAGAAAAACTGCAAATTATTGTGGCTGAATGGTTAAAATTAGAGTTTCCGTGCTAAGAGATCCACAAGATTACAATGAAACTCAATCAAGGTGTAGACAGAAATCTCAAAGCGTATCAGCAAGGCAAGAAATATAATGGTTTATACTTTTGGAGAGCTGACACTTATTAACTGACTCAGGTCATCTGGGTAGATTAATCTAATTCATCCTTATAGTTAAATTAAGCCATCCCATAACACTGAGGTTGGCATCCTGTTATTCACAGGATGGGTCTTGCATAATTTTTCAGGGTCACACACACAGAGCAGTGAGGTGTTTCACTTGACTTGACACTCATCTCAGTTATATATCAGCTAACATGGATTTACAAAAAAAGATATTTGTGTGGTTTCTGAAGGCTTCACAGTAGATGTCCAGCATCTCGTGCTCTCTTGCTGTGTCTCTCTTATGTCTTGTAAGACAAAAGTAGCCTTCAGTCTGTTTGCACAAAGCCATCAGTGTTCATCCTAAAGAAACTCAGCATGCACCCTTTCTAGCTCAGCACTTTGTATGACAGATGTGCTGCCTGGTACGACGCTCCAGCAGCCATTACAAAGGACTGCTTATTTAACAGCACATTTTCTGTATGCATACATGATATTTGGTGTTTAACTGAGGTCTAAAAATGAACGTCAGGCTGAATTTTCGGTGAGTGTAGTTTTGCTGTAGAGCTTTAGCTGCACCTCCGCTGTCTTCAGAAAAGTGAAGACGACTTCCAAAACAAATGTGAGAACCAGCAGGTGAAGAAGTAATAGGATTAACTGGCAGGTCATGTTGTAAGGAAACAAATGACAAACCCTCCTCTGCAAGCACAACACATGCATGCGCTGCATTCTTCGAAGTAAGCTTCCAAAATTGATTGGGTTTGCGTGACTGTTCAGACCTTGACCCGTGTCTTTAAACTTCCTTTGATCAGAGTTCACAAACTGGGAGGTGATATCATCTTTATGACTGTAAAGTCAGCGCTCTATCTGTGAAACATGTTTCCAGTCACGGTCGCAGTCAGACATGAAAGGAGCGTTGTAGGATATGAGGCGTGTTTCTGCATGTTTCCACTGCAGTGATGCTCCTCGCCCTTTGATCGTGGTGATTTTTTTATGCTTTTATTATGTTGACTTTCACTGACAAAGGAAGATAAGCATTATGATTCAGTTACTACAAAGTGTAATTTAAAACCTGACAGTTACTGCACTGTGGGACTCCTGTTTACGTGGAAGTTTTATAAATACAACATGAAATTCTGAAAAGTAGCAAAACCATATTATTTATAACATAGTTATTTGATTAAGAGCACTTCATGGAGCAGTCAAAAGACACAATTCAGTATCTCAAATTCAACAAAGCAAAATAAAATAACAATAAACATAAACAGTACAACAAATATGATGTTAAAGTGGTTCAGTTCAGCTGTATAAAAGAGGATCCTTACTTTATTTAGTTCACTAAATGTTTTAATATCAAGAAAAAAAAGGAACAAAAGAAAAAACACCTCCTTTGCAAAATGGACCATGTTTTTTTTCCCCAGGAAACTTATTTATTAACATTCATTTATGCACTTATGTGTACATGGATTCATACACAACTTCATGTGTCTAAAAGCATCAATGAATTCATGTAAAACTTCATGAATCACAGAATATGGATAAATTAACAGTATCTCATGTACTTTGATTAAAGAATGATATACTGATTAATACAGTTAATTCATGAGTTATTGATCATGTTCAAAAGGTAGGCAGTGATGACGGTGAATGTGCGTGATGTTAAATCAGATGTTGTAATGATTCAATCATCGTTAACTAAAGATAAGTTCTTCCTCACGTCATCACCAGTGTCTTCACTGGATATGTTCAGATGTACTGGTGTAGCAGTGTCAGGTGTACAATTTATTGTAACTAAAAAGTAAGTTCACCTAAACAAAATAATCTATCTGTGTACTTTTATCAGAAGTATTTCTCTTTGTTATTTATGTTTTATCAAACCTGCTTTTTCCAGTTTTTAGCGTTGCGGCCGATTGTATTAATGCTGCTTCTCGTAACATGTTCCTGCTTATTACTGTTAAAATGGAGGATCAGGTCACCACTTTACCTGAACGGGAACCTACCTGTTAAAGCTGTGAAGAAATTAATCTTAAATAATCAATTACAACATATGGAAACATTCTCCATTGTAACTGATTAATAAATGCATTGCTCCTGAATGAAGGCATGCCTGTGATTCAGTTCATGTCTGGCCCTTCCTGGTAGTTCATGAGATTAATTAATTATTTTAGCTCATGGATGAATTCATGAAAAAATTTCAGGTCTCACACACACACACACACACACACACACACACACACACCTACACACCCACACACACAGTGTGTATTTTTAAATTTTTGCACCTCCCATCTTCATGTCTGTATTTCTCCTCTCATCAGGTCACCGCCACAGATGCAGACAGCCCAGAGTTTGGGACTCTGCTCTACTCTCTGTGTGATGGCTTTGACAAACAGGCCACACATCCCCTCTTCAAAATAAACCCACACACAGGAGAGCTGTGTGTCTCCCAGGATATTGATCGAGATACGGGACACACGGTCCACGATATTCTGATCAAAGCCGAGGATCCAGTGAGTGGGCTTTTGGATGTATAGCAGACACACAGATATGACGTGTTAGATTAAATAAATGAAAAAGCACTAAAATTTTGTCTCTGAATTCTGGTTCCTAATGAAATTCTGTCTTTCTCAGGGAGGCCTGAGCGCTCAAACCTACGTACACATTGAAATAGAAGACTTGAATGACAACAGTCCAGTCTTCAACCCTGAAGAGTATGCCGTGAGCATCAGCAGCCACACACAGCCTGGCACCGAAATCGTCAGCGTTATTGCTACTGACCGAGATTCGGGCAGGTTCGGACAGGTTACCTATGACATCCTTCCTGGTGACATGTCCAGTTTGTTCGCACTGGATAAACAAACAGGTAGGGGTGTAAAGACGCGGGAACGCTTTCTGTTCTAGTCTACAACACAAGTGTGTGGACACGGTTTTCAGTAAACCAGCTGTTGCTTTTCCTGTATGAAAAAAAAGGCTTTGTTTAAGTTTCAGTGTTGGTAAAGGGTAGTGTTTTGGAGGTTTTAAACATCAGATCTCTCTGACTTGATGTGGCACATTGATCCAATCAGTAGTCCTTAAGTAACCCGTGTGACTGGCAGCCTCCATTATTCAGGGATAAACAGCTACTTACTTTGTGTAAGTCCCCATGAAATCATTGCCAGTGTCACAACACAGCAGGGGTGGCGCAGAAAGCCCCAAAAGCCTCAGATCCCCATGTGGCAAAGGGTAAGATAAGATTTGTGCGCAGCCAAAATTTAACACATAACATAGGTAAATTATAGGGAAAAAATCACTCAATCTGATGTTCCGTCTGCAGGTTTTTTTTGTTTGTTCGTTTGGTTTTTTTGTTCCAAAAGCCAAAAAAATTCAACTCGTTCTGATTTGAAACCATGAAAACGAGCATTCGGAAAGCAGAAAAGAACCAGAAAAAAAGAATAACTTGATTGATTTATTTTATCATTCAATCATCAAAATCAGCAGTCTTGATTCTTTTAAATGAAGATCAATGAACGCACGACTGACTGAAGTCTAATGAAACAAGCCTGACTTTAACTTACTTTTCTCTCTGTAGGAATGCTCGTCCTGACCTCCACTCTAACTCACCTGGGCTCAGCCAATGTAAAGCTCTCAATAACAGCACAGGATGGAGGAGGCTTGATCTCAGCCAGGCCTGCAGAGGTCACAATCAATGTTTTGGGAAGTGCTCAGGCTCCAGCTGTGTTCCAGAGGTCCCGCTACACTTTTACAGTGCCTGAGGACACACCGCCGGGGACATCTGTGGGGACAGTGGAGGCCATCAACCTGACAGGTAAATGTGCATAATCTGTTCCTTACTGTCCAAGCTGCTGTTATTGCAGCTGGTTGAGAGGTCAAGGTTGATTTAAGTGACAGTATTCAGATTCATTTTAACTTTATCACTGCAGCAAGGTGAGAAACATAACCCCTGAGTTACTCTGGAGGACACAACATAAACTATATGGGCAAAAGCACTGGGCCATCTGCACGTTACACCTACAGGAGCTGCTCAGACATGGAAACCCGTGCCATGAAGCTCCCAGCGCACAGTTTTTGTGCTGAGGTTACTGAGTCAGCAGAGACTTTTGTGCACTGTGCCGCTCAGTGCACGGCAACCCCGCTCTGTAATGTTATGTGGACTGTCACTTTATAGTTGAGTTGCCAAACACTTGTTTAGATATTTCGGGAGGAAGAAATCTCACCAAGTAACTTGTTACAACAACCCATTCTACCGTGGTTCCCCGATAGTAAGACACCCCCAATAGTAAGACACCCCCAATAGTAAGACACCCCCAATAGTAAGACACCCCCGATAGTAAGACACCCCCGATAGTAAGACGCAGTGGGGGTTTTAGGGGGGTCGGCTAATGTAAGACGTACCCCGAAAGTAAGACATAGTAAACTGTACGTTGGAAAAATATAAGCCATAGTACCGGTACCTTTTGCTGCATTAACAGCGGGATGCGGACGGATTTGGAGCGGAGTGAGCGGAGGGATGTGGAGGCCGCGGGAGCAGCAGAAATGTTGTCCTTGGTCCATCAGGACTATGGACAACATACAAAAAACCGCAGCCTCAGGGCCCTCATGTGCAGCCGCTAGTGGCCCCTCTGATTGGCCCAGCGGCTCCTGCATGAGGAAGAAGAAGCCAAGTGTTTCATTGTTTTACATATTATACATGGAAATACCGTCATGACACGGTTGTAACAAG
>VUQK01002290.1:8039-20548 GCA_015106715.1 Bujurquina vittata
ACTACCTCCCCTTCTGGTCCCTTAGGCAGCTCCTGACCCTTCTTGGGCTATACACACACACACACGCACGCACACGCACACACACACAAAGAGAAACCACAAACCCAAAATTGAGTTAAAAAAGGGCAACATAATAAAAGCAAACAGAAATGGATGCGGGGTCAATAGAAGCAGAGATTTTATGTCAGGCTATCATATAATCATTTCTTTCCACCATACAGTGATATTTGCTATGGTGACACGGAGCTACTGCCTAAAGGGAAAATTCAAAGCCATCTTCCAAAAGTTATGGTGAGAGGACATCAAACCCTCCTGGGTGTAGTAAAGCACTGCTTTTTAAGAGGGATATCATATGGCACCGCATTAGCTCTGTTTTGCTGCAGGAGTTCATTCCACTTCTGTGAGATATTTATTAGGCTTATCGTTATCGAAGCTCCTCTACAATTGTTACAGGCTTTGCTCATACTTAATACGGCTTTGATTCAAGAGGCCCAACAGAATAAAGCTCATAATTCCACAGGTAAAAATAGAATGGCACGCGCTCGCATTAGCGAAGAGATGCAACTGTAAGTACTAATGCACAACAGCTGTCGCTTCATCCCAATCAGTTTTCTTCTGAATAGGCCCAAATTACTAAATACGAGTGCAAAGTGTGCTATAACTTGATTAGGTCACCCACTGCAGGTATGGACTACCGCACATCCTGTGGCCGTTTCTGTGCTGTGAGACTGATCAAGCCTTGGAAAATGATGTGGTTTCTTGATTCATTATTTCTATTAATTATAACTACTTCTTTACTATTTCTGTTGTTTTTTTTTTGTGTGAATTTGCAAATATAATTAAATTCAAAAAATTTTGTTATACTTTTTTTTTTGCAACTTTAATCCTGAAAGTTTAGATTAAATAAATTTCAGAACAGTAAAATATTACCATGGCTCTATATATATATGTGTTTAGCCTACAACAGCCCTAATATGTCACTTTAAAATACAGAGTTAAGATTATAATGGAAGCCACATGTGCGACAGATGTAGAATTTAAAACATATGCAATAAATAAACCAATAAACCAATATGTGACTGTTTAGTAAAAGCAGATAATATTGAAGATAATTTGCTGAAGAAATCAAGAAGAGAAAGAAGCTCAAAATGTGATTGGGTAAAAAAAAAAAAAGAAACAACTATAACTATAAGTTCTGTGAGTCATGCTAGTTATTGATTGATCCAAGCAGGACCCTGGAACTACTTTTGAGCTTCTGAAAACGGGCCTTTGTAAATCTGCACCTCAATCAATCTTGATTGTTTGAGTTAAAATCCATTGTGATGGTGCGCAAGGAAAAAAGTGCTATTGTCCACAAACCTATGGAAATAACTGTATGTAATCAATTGTGGAGTGCAGCACAGTTTGGCAACATTTCATTTAATCCTGCTAAAAGAACACAGCAAGGCCTTTGAAAATCGTGTTTACTAACACAAACACTTAATATTAAAAGCCTAAAAAACGTAATTTACTGTTTAAAGTATGTGCATGTAGGTGGGATGCGGAAATACAGTAAATATACCTAGAACAAGTCACAGCTGGACATAGCGGGACGAGTGACAGGTAAGCAGCTAAGTCCTCATTTTAATGGTGGAAAAAATAGATTCACTGTATATTTTGGTGTGGCTGTTTTGACATTTGAAATGGATACAACCAAGGAGTCGATCCACAGAGACAAAAGGTGCTCCTTAAAAGAAAGAGCATTGTATCTCAAGGTAACGCATCTCTGCAGTGATGATTTTTCACAGTGGAGTGAAAAGCTGACTCTTGAAACTCAAAACGAATAAAGCTTCTAAAATTGATCTCACTCATAAAAATGTCAACACAAGATGTCAATCTGCGTTCTGGTTTGTTTCTGCAAATTCCTATTTTTATGGTTAGTTTACCATGAACACAGAATGCCAGACTTGTCTGAGTATAACATTAATGTGTACTAGTTTTTCCCCATTTACTGTTGGGTCCTAAAATGTCAATAAAGATAAGTCATGCAAATTTTATAATGCTGCTTTTATGTTTGAACCATCACTTGTGCTTTATGGGTATTAAAGTAGGAGGTTGCTGAAAAGCAAGAAGATGACTTGAACACATTCATGTTGAAAACATCTAAGCAGTGTGTTGTACCGACCATAGTTGGAGCAGAACCTCTTGAACTCCAGCTGAGACTGGTACAACTTTAACATAAACATCACAAATCTTCAGACAATTTGATTAACACTTCCTAATTATTGACCACTGGGTACAGGATGTTTACAGGATAGCATTTAAGAACATACACTGCTCAACAAAAATAATTAAAGGAACACTTTGAAAACACATCAAATCTCAATGGGGGAAAAATCATGCTGATATCTATACTGACAGACTGATATCGTCTATAGCATATAGTATATAATATAGTATATAACAATGAAAGAACCCCCTATCCCACCACCAAAGCAGTCATGCTGAATGATGTTACAGAGAGCATGCAGATGTGCTCAGGAGGTGAACCTGCTCTCATCTGTGAAAAGCACAGGGTGCCAGTGGTGGACCTGCCAAATCTGCTATTCTCTAGCAAATGCCAATCGGGCTCCACGGTGCCGGGCAGTGAGCGCAGGGCCCACTAGAGGATGTCAAGCCCTCAGGCCACCCTCATGAAGTCTGTTTCTGATCATTAGGTCAGAGAAGCCACGGCTCCCGGACAGGGTGGGCAGTGATTGAGGCGGACACAGGTCAGCTGAGAGTTATAATCTCCCCAGCATGTCCTGGGTCTGCCCCAGGGCCTCCTCCCGGTAGGACGTGCCTGGAACACCTCACCCGAGAGGCGCCCAGGAGGCACGAGCTTGTCCTTTCAGTCACTACCCAAAGCTCGGGACTGTAATTTTTCTGGCGCCACAGCTGCTGGGATATTTCTGTGATTTGATGGGAATTTCTTTAAAAGCGTGTGGTCACGAGCTTTGGATGGTGACTGAAAGAACAACATCACAGATAGAAGCAGTGGAAATGAGCTTCCTCCTGTGGGTGGCAGGCCTCTTCCTTAAGAGACAGGATGAGGATTGCAGCCATTTGAGAGGGGCTCAGAGTAGAAGCGCTACTCCAACACACTGAAAGGAGCCAGTTGAGGTGTTTTGGGCATCTGACTAGGATGTCTCCTGGGCACCTCCTGGGTGAGGCGCTACTGGGAGGAGGCCCTGGGGCAGATCCAGTACATGCTGAAGACATTATATCTTTCAGCTGGCCTGGGAATGCCTCACTAGATGAGCTGAAGGAGGTAGCTGGGGAGAGAGAGGTCTGGGATTCTCTGTTTAGGTTTCTGCCCCTGCACCCGGCCATGGATAAGTGGAAGAAAATTCTACATTTTTCCCCCATGATTTTTCTGGTGTGGAAAAATAATTGATTTCCTGTGGGGGAAAAAAATTACTGTCTATTTTGTGATTTTCTTGATATTTGACATATTTAATAATGACAGGACAATTCTGCAAAATTTATAGTTTTTTTCACAGTGTCCATGTGCAACCATGGTAGGGCCCAGATATCGTCTCATGCTACCAGTAGTGACACTAACACTAGCCAAATGCCAAACTAGTGAAAAAACAGTCAGAAAAGATGAGGAGAGGAAAATGTCAGTGGAATCCACATGAAAAACCATTCCCGCTTTGGGGTTGTTGCATTGTTGCCCCTCGAGTGCACCTGTTATTAATTTCATTGACTCCAAAGCAGCTGAAACAAACTGACAGCCCCCTTTTACTACTTAATTGACCAGATCAATATGCCAGAAATTGAATTGACTTGATGCTGTACTCTGATTAAAAAGCGTTCTTTTGATTCTTTGAGTATTTTGCGTTTTGGACACCAAACGCTGGAGTTCATTCTGGAAGCTCCAAACAATGAATGAAAAACTGAAGAGGAGAGAAGAGCACTACAAGACAACAGGGGCCAAGTTGGACTGCTTTACAGTACGTGAGCCAAGAAAATGGTCTGCCTTGTGAGCTTTATGGATACCCTTAAAATAGGTAAGCGCAACACACTTAATGCTGCAGTTTGGCTAAGCCACTGTGCCAGTATTTTGGATATATTTATAGGCCATCATGCTCATCGTGTTAGTTTTAGTAGGCTAATACGCCAATTTTATAAGACATATTACTGACAGTATTTACTGTGGGTGCTCGCATCTTTGCTTATTTGTCACACGGGGTTCCAAATTGCTCTGAGCACTATCACTGGTGCTGAAGTGAGCAATTATTTCCCAATTGTACACTTTAAGGCTACAGTCTTAGGTCGCTAATGAGGTAGCATTGAGAGTGTGCGTGCCTTGTTATGTTGTGCTTATATAAACTGTGTTTATGCGTGCAGGTGAAAGGGAGCTGTTTGTGTTTTGACTATACCATGTATAATGCAGCACATATATCACACTAATCATTAGAACTTCTTCTGTTTTACATGCACCGCTGTGAAGAGCACACACGCTGTGGGGCGGACTCTAAATGTGTCCTGATTAAAGAGTTGTGACTCAGTGTGCCACTCATGTTTCTTCCATGTTCAGACAGAGTGATGTGATTACTCCACAGCTCATTAACCACTAGCATAAGTGGCAACAGAGTCTTCAAGACTCATAAATTGTGAGTTTATGCGTAAAAGTTTGTTTTATTTCATCTATTTTATACAATTTTTTTTTTCTCTCCATTTGTTCCATAATGTTTTGTCATTTTTGGTTGGTTCAACAATATGAGCAGCAGGTAGTGTGAAGAGCGATCTATGCCCTCTCCATTGTTAACATGGAAAGTTACAAGAATTGTTTTTTTATTGTCATTTCTCATATGCTCATATTCATTCACCAAGAAAACTACACAATGGGTACCTGTTAAATGGGATAAATATGCCGGGGAAAAAGAAACAAAGGCAAATAGTGATGCTACTGGGGGGGTGGGGTGGGAGAGGCTTGTCATTTAGCAAAATGAGCGTGGGGTCGACACACTGGAATGAATGAATCATCTGATTTGCTTTAACTGATGTGGAACAAGTGGCAGTTGTGAATGATGCAGGAAGCTTGACTCTAACCTTAGGCTTCTTGCGGAGGTTGGGAGAGAGTTTGAAGCTGGTGACGTAGCCTCGGTCATCACCCACTATGATGATCGGATAGATGGGATTAAACTCGATGTGAGTCAGCTCGGTCTTCTTTTTGCCCACCACTGGCTGCTGGCAGATCGCCTCGTATTTGTTGATGGTGAGGTCAAAAACATGAACCTGAAAAAGAAGAGTGATCATACTTTTGACATTTTTTTTTAAGCAGTTATGACCCTTTAATTAATTAACTGATATATTGTCAGTAAACAAAAAACAAGGTCTACAGGAAGTGTTCAGTGAGGGCTGAATGTGTTTCCTTTGGTGCTGGTGCACAGTCCTCTGCAGGGAGGCATGTCTGACCATCTGGTGAAAGGAAGGGTGTTCCTTGTAATTCAGTGTGTGCACTACTGTCCACATGAGCGCGTGTGCTTGTGCGCTGTGTTGGCAGACCCAAGGTACCAATGAGTTTACAGCCACTGTCATCAAAAATAAATCCGATCAGAGAGCTCCTTCTTTTTGAGCACATTTAGACAATCCCACAGCCCGCTCCTTTTATCAGAAAGACGATGTGCACGGATCGCTTTGGGTTCACACCGTCTGTGTGTATCAGCACCACACAAAGCATCACAGTCATCATTTGTAACCAAACATCATACTCCACCAGGACATGATGACTTTCTGCAACCTCTTGTGACTGCAGCCATTAACTATTGTGTTTTTGCTGTTCACATTTAAGCACTAATGTAACATTAGTCACGGCTGATTACAGGGAACAGACTACATCTGTAATTCAGCAAAGAACTTTAAGCAGAGAGACATTTTACTGTGTTGAATTTATGCCTGTGAAGTGCCAAACCCGCATCGGAGGGAATGAAACTACATAATAAAGCCTTTTAAGACTTTAAAAGTTTAACTGCTACAATCAGTTTGCTGCAGACTTGCTGGAAATCAAATGTGCAAGGGATTAAAATATTTCAGAGCAAACTTAATTTAAGTTACATTTCTAAATACAAGACAATGTTTTTTAACCTGACCTTAACATTTTGAAGTAGATTTCCACAGCTGATTTTCAGCATTCATCCCAAAAGTTCAACAAAAGGTATGCTAAATAAAAAGATGCAGCAGTCCACGTGCAAAAGGCTAAAAGCAGATGCACAGAAAGCAAATATGGATTTGAAGGCTAATAACGTGCAGATGAGCCAGGGCTTTCATTATTTCACGCTGACACTTTATTTCCCTGATAGTCGGCTCAGATGGAGAGGCATGCACAGAGAGAGCGAAGAGATATTTGTTTGCACCACACAAGTCTGTGCCATTCTTACACCTCAGCCAGCCAGGCAAGTCGTTATCCTTATGAACCCACCCACGCGCGCACACACACACACACACACACCATGACATTTTACAGTGCGGCGACAACAGCAGCAGGTCAGGTTGTCATCAACAGTATATACACGTCAGGGAGGACACAACTCACGCTGAGTCACTCAAGACTAATCAGACACTTGTCACAGAAAATTGCAAACGCACCGCAAGGAGACTGGTATCCTAGGGGAAATTATGCCGATTAACATCACGTGCTGAGACCCCAACAATAAATGTGTCATTCTTTAAGGTCTGAACTGAAAGTCTAGGGAGTGTTTTGCCTTGGCGTGAGCTGAATGTAGGTACTAGTATTTGGTGGGTGTGCCTGAATCGAAGTCAGCTGATAGTTTAGTTGACAACAATAAATGCTAGCATGCATATTCTTGGTAATCACATGACAACAAATATGTAAACCTGTTTATGCCAAAGCATCCCTAAATCCAGACTAAAATGATCCATTCAGCACACTGAGCTCAGCACACAAAAATGGACTAACCACAATCTTGCTACTTGTGCTTTTAAAGGACAGGATATTGTGTGAAATGCATGCCAAGTGATGAACGTTAAATGAGCTTTGAAATCGCTGTTGAAAATGGCCTTTGATGCAGTTTTTGAGACTCAAATAGCCTGGAAATCACACGCTTTCTAGACGAGCCATTTCATTACTTTCTTTTTGATAGAAGATATTTATAATTAAACAAAGTGTCAGTTTATGTAAGTCCTGCTGGTAGCAATGTGCACAACTACGGGATATATGATTACAAATTGTGAATTTGGTGTGAAATCAGCTGCTTTCTCACTTAACTGTCTGATCGAGTTTGAGACTTGGTTGTGAAATAATTAGCATAATGATGCTGGGCATACTACAGGGCATATTGTGACCGAATCCTGGCACTGGAGAGGACCACACACACACACACACACACACACACACGCACGCACACACACATTGCCACATAAGGTGTCTCTCAAATTGCTCAGCTCTCATTTCCTCTCTGTCACTCTCACTCGACTTCACTTGGCACACTGGACAGGAAATGTGTCAGACACAACACTCTGGACTTTTATAACGTGCCGCAGACTGTGAAGACAAACAGATGGGGACAGCTTGCAGCCATACTAAGAAAATATGTGGCGATAAGCAGCACAGCATCCAGTGAAATTACTTTTGGCTAGAATCAATAACTACTGGGCGAGCAGGAAGTGCCTTTGCTACATGAAACAGTGTTTGAACAAACTTGATTGCCTGAGGCCAGGCCGAGGGTTTAACCAACTGAGTCTGTAACTATATTATGAGGATAATAATAAAGTGGCTGGCAGGTGGTCGCTGGTGCCGCTATTTGTTATTTCACATGTTCAGTCTGGAAAGTGTCAAGCTTGGGACACGAGATAGCATTATTGGCTTCATCAATCTGTTTCAAATGTAGGTCACTTTCATGTTTGTGTACCCCGTGGCAGCTGACAGGTGCAAATGCCATTGAATTAATGGAAAGGAGTGCAAGGCTGAAAGGGGCTTCAGGTAAGCAGCACATGTGTGGTGGCTGTAAAAACAGTCTTCAGACAAGCTTGCAGTTTCCTCATATAGGTCTGAAACTGGTTGTATAGTCATTCTCTGCAACTCTGAACATATTATGCTAATCAATTATCTTGACACAGATCAGTAGTAATACCTACATTTTTGTAGTCCTACGCAGATGTACATGCAATGATGTGGATTCTTGATATATCTAAGCATAATCGACTTCACTGTAGCTTATGACAGAATATTCTGAGGGCCAAAACATGCAAAAGGCTATGAGGCTTATGCTGTGGGTTGCAAATTTTTAGGGAATAATTTAGAGAGACTCTTACTGTTCCATCTGTTGTCACAGCAGCAAATACAGTGGATGAATATGGAGACCAGGAAACATCCCCAACTGCTGCGTGCAGGTCAAAGATGAACATTGGAGTGCTGGAAAAACATTATCATATTAGATCAGAGGGGGAACAGAAAATATGCTTTTCATTATAACCGCATGAGGCACGATGTCTATAAAATTCAGACAAAAACACTTACTCATCAGAGTCTACAGCGAGAAAGAGTCTCGCTCTAACTGTATCACCAATTGCCATAAAGAATAAATTGGTTTCGTAGCATAAAACAGTACTTTAGTTCTATGATCCACCTGTTTCCAGACACCAGTGCATCATCAGTGCCAGGCAGAGAAAATGTGTGGACATCAAACAGAGTGTTGCCTCATAGTGCTTCCTCTCATTATTAACTCGTAGGACACCACAGGAAAAAAGATGATGAAATGAAATATCTCTCAGAGCTGGAACTTGGTACCCACAGGCCTTGTTCAAATATTGAGGAGTGTGTGTGTGTGTGCGTGTGTGTGTGTGCGTGTGTTCGGTATGAAAGCGAGCGCGAAAGTAAGTACCACTTTTACAGGTTGTAACTTTGCTAACACGTTGAAACAACTTTCAGCAGCATGTGGGTAACCATCATTTGATTTACTACAGCAGGAACTAATTATCTAACGAACACCTGAGACAGCATTCTAGGCAGCTTCTACAGTGCAGCGGAGCTCAAAGGGAGCGGCGCTCAGAGTTAGGTCTGTTTATTCTCAGCCAGCTAAGAAAAAAATTGGGTGTAAAATTGGGTGCTGATAAATGCTTTAGCAACTGCAAACACAGACCTAACTCCTCTCTGAAACTTCAAATTGCATTTATTACTAAAATCTGCGATTTATTATTTAGAATTTTCTTTCTCATCCACCCAAACTCTTTTTTTTTTGTTTGCCTACATACAATACACTCAAATATTCACAAATTTGGGCAAGTGGTGGACTCTTATCAATGCAAGTATCATCAGTGCCGGGGGAAACTGTAGAAAAGGTTGAAATCAATTGCACATTACTGTCTGAAGACGCCCCACTAGCTGAATCTTAAGTGACAGAAACACTGAGTTTAAATGCAGTTCTGCCTGTTGGATACACAATGTGCAGATGGCTAGGTGTAGAATGTATAAAGTTAGGTGCAAAATTGTTCGTCAATTGGACACAGTGCAGTCTAATAGATGTTTTTTACAGCTGAATGTTACTGCACACTCCTGTAAATCAAGAGGCAGAGCCACCAGGAGTCATCACTTTCATTCATGTCATTAAATCAAATTTTGCAGCCTTTTTATGTGATTAATAGATCTGATGGGCCATTTTATACAACTACAAGTACCTCAGTTCGTCTGGGAATAGGTAATTTCATCTCTGACAGTTTCAAAGGATATACAAGCCTCAGCAAAAAAAAAGCAATGCTCCCACACTTCTCACCTATGTGGCAGAGTTTGTGAACAGTTGTTTTATCCTTATCTTTTTTCTTCAGAAAACAATACCCCTTGTTGCTTTAGGATGGTACATTGCACATCATACTTGAAAGCCCTATCTCTAATAATGGGCAGATGATTACTATCATTATTCATTCAAGTGGCCTTTGTTGGCAAGACGTGGGAGGCACTTTGGATTAGTCAAATAAGCCAGGAAAATTATGCCGGGCTCATGATGGCTATAAGAAGGTAATAAAGACTAATATGCAATATGAAAAGATTGCAGGACTGATGATTACTTTTCCCTTCTGCACCAGACACACATAGATATTTGTACAAAGAGAATTAGTAGAGTTGCTAACATAAAGCTTTTAATTGCAATGGCTACTCTGTAACCAACCGCAACATGTTTCCTGTTAGAAGCAAGTTAGGAATGTCTCGCATATTTTCTTTCCAGCTAGAAGAAGGGTGAGGAGGATTTTGGGTCATATTGACACGATAGAATCTCGATTCGTTGGATACCCTTCCATGCCGCACATCTCCTGTTTCACCACCTGGTGTCTGCGGAGACCATGTTTGTACAGTGAATTTATTGCCACGTTCAAGAAACCAGTTTGAGATGATCTGAGCTTTGTGACATGGTGTGTTATCCTGGGAAACAGCCACTGCGCCCATTCACGGATGGACATTGTTAGCAAGAATCCTCACACCGTGCCGTTTAAATGATACTCTATTGGCACTAAGGGACACAAAGTGTTTGACAGCCTGATGACACAAGGCAGGATGAATCGACGCTTTCATGTTGTTCACATCAAATTCTAACCTTACAAGAATGCCGCAGCAGAAATCGATACTCATCAGACAAGGCAACAGTTTTCCAGCATTCTGTTGTCCAACTCTGTTGAGCCCGTGCAAACCGTAGCCTCGGTTTCCTGTTTTTAGCTGACAGAAGTGTCCCCAGGTGTGTTCTTTTGCGGCTATAGCCCATCTGTTTCGAGGTTCGATGGGCTGCACATTCAGAGGTGCTCTTCTGTTAACGAGTGGTTATTTGAGTTCCTTCCTCTGGCATCAACAAGGTATTTTCTCCCAGAGAACTGCTGCTCACTGGATATTTTTATTTTTATGAGTCTCGTGAACCCTAGAGAGGATCCCAGGAGATAAACAGTTTCTGGATTACGCAGACCAGCCTGTCTAGCGCTAACAATCATCCCACGCACAAAGTCCCTTAAATCACATTTCTTCCCAGTTCTCAATTTGAACTTCAGCAGGTCATCTTGGCTATGTTTACATGCACTGAGCTGCTGATTAGATAATTGCTATAACGAGCAGTTGAACAGGTGTATACCTAACAAAGTGGCCACTGAGTGTATAGTGTCTACAGTCAAAATGATGTTATATTTAGAGCTGATGCAAATATTCCATCTTTCGCTTTATCACTTTGAGTCTTACTTGATGTTATGGTTCCAGATTTTGACAGTCCAGTCTGAACTGCAAGAGATGAAAACCTCTGGATGGAAATGGTTCCACTTTATGGCATCCACTGACATGCTGTGGGCATCGTAGGTCTCCAGAAACTGGCTTGAGTAAGTCTTGGAGCACTGAGAGAAAAAAGGGCAAAGTCTTCATTGTGTAAACACAATGTAATATTGCCATTGCCTAATCAATGTCAGGCATTTAATTAAAGGCGATAATTAGAATTTTAGCCCCTCTACCATCACCACCCCCACATTTGTGTTACAATGTAAACGTTTCTTTACTCAAAAGCAGTAGTCTTAAGGAGTTTGAAAGCACACAAATCAGACTGCAACAACACAAAGTCATTTATCACAGCTGAGGCCCGAACAGGAAATGTTGCACCTATCACATCAGTCAGCGTGCAGTCTGTTCTGCATGGCTTGTGCTGTTATTTGTTTCAAAGTGCAAGTGCTATTTTTAGTTAATATTTGAAAATTTTTAAAAAGTTACTGGCAGCATGACCACTGGCAATGTCGCTGCACTTTGAGAAGCCCGGCGTCTTACTCAGACACCTCATTGGCGCATCCAGCTTGTAAAGTCTGTAGATATGTTTGTCAAGTTTGCCAAGATATTGAAACATGTCCATGAATTGAGCGACAATTTTAAAATGAGCTTGCGCAAACCCTAAAATGAAACATTTCCCTGAGAATGTTTTATATACATTGGGCGCAGTTTTCCCAGTGAAGTCTTTCAGCTTGACTGGAGAGAACATTTTTTGTTTTAATCTAAAGTAACAAAAGCAATTCACTTTAGTTCAACTTTGAATGGCCTTTTACGTTGACAGTGTTTGTTTGGCGCTGACAGAACAGGGTTTACAAAAGAGCAGCAGATTTTTAGATAGGACAGATTAGACAATCTAGGATAAAACCAGCTTTATAGGTTGTTGGTAAAGCTGTTGAATTTGCAAAGCTCTAAGTTCTTTCTTTACTGATAAATGTTATCAAATTATACTCTATAAAATGATGTGTAGTTCTGCTGTTTGTTTTATAATTTGTTAAAAGAGAAAAAAAGTAATGAGTTCAAGTCAAATATCACCCACTGCAAGTGCAGCTCTTTCACACAATTAGGGCACAAGCAGTGACACTGTGAAGGCCCTGCTGTAGCTGCCCTGTATATATTATTATTATTATTATTATTAATAAACCATGTGAATGAAATTTGGCACCCACATGAAAGGCACCTTTGACCCAAACCCAAAAGGAAGACCACCTTTTTCGCAGTTAAGATCAGTGCTAAATTGCCAAGC
>VUQK01002290.1:36147-48396 GCA_015106715.1 Bujurquina vittata
ACTTCCTTTTTAACACCAAATTTCTGTGTATATGTGCGCCCATTAAAAAAAAAAAAAAAAAAGTATGCTGGCTTCTCCGATCATTCATGCTCACACTCACCTGTAGTGACTTCTTTATTATTGTCATCCAAATATATTTGTTCCCCTTTGTTCCTTCCTCTTAGTGTAGAATATGTTATTTGTTTTTGCTTCTTGACCTCATGGTACGGCGCTATATTTATATACTCATCTATACTATAGATTTCTAGTAAGCAATTGCATTTGTTGCATTTGTTGGGATTTAACAGAATTGTCCTCAAGTAGTGCTGATGTGTTATTTCTTTGGCTTTTACAGCAGATCAATCAGGACCTGAACATCCAGCTTCTGAAGGACGGGTACCGGCTCGATGAGATTCCAGACGATGAGGACCTGGATCTGATCCCTCCAAAAGCAGTCAATCCCACCTGCATGTGCTGTCAGGCTGCTTCCTCCACAGCCTGTCAAATCCAGTAGCACTAACCCCAGCTCCAAAATCTCCTCCCTGGCACATGTATTGAGGCCAACTACTGACCAGAGTGGCAACAAGGAAGAAAATTACTGGCTGGCAAAGGCACAAAGGGAAAAACAAGGGTTTATAAATGCTAAAATTGAATATGTACAATATCTGTGCATGTTCCTCCTATGGTAGGATCTGTGCATCTTACTTCTGCATTGGTTCAAAAGGGACTCGACTGATGGCAGAAACATTACCTCCAAGAGAAACACGTGACTTTTGCTTCTCCTTCTTTTGACTTCAATCTCTTTGCTTGTGGATGTTGTGGCTTAAAAGGACTGTGATGGTACAACAGTGGTGAGGACAGAAAACCGCTAAATGAGATGACAGGAGCTCAACCAAATACGTGTGATGGTGACAGATTGTAAGTACCTTCTCAGTGGCCCATCCAAGGTGATGACTTCTTCTCCTGGTGTGTAATCGGTGGTCGTATACAAAGGACAAGGAGAGATTGGAAGCTCTGTGGTGGCCATTGTTTTTTTCTTTTTTTCTTTCAGCCAGTCTGCTTTGTCTTCCTGTGTATATATGTGTCAAGCGTGAAAAATGATGTGTCTGATTAAGCCTAGGAACATAGTGCTAAACAATGAAGCTGCCGACAAAACACTAATGCTTACACCAAGGTAGTGATCCAGATTTTTTTTCTTTTTTCTTTCACATGTTTATTTGTAGCACAAAGATTGTACTGGGCCATTGTTTTATATTTAGTTAAAAGAAGCGGAAAAATGCATGTTGCCTGTTAACACTGCCCAGCTGACCAGCCTGCGCAAATGATTTATGGGTTTTTATTGACCACTTTGCACATCCCTGGGCTGAGGAGACATAACGCGTGTTAATAAACATAGTTAATCTTATTTAGGTTCATGTACTGTAATATCAGTAAATCTAGTGAAACCATTCTGATAATGTCAGCTCATGAGTTAGCGTGTACTTAATGTGTTTGTCTGCGTTAGCCTCCCTCAGTGATAGTTCACATACACTTAGGAAAGTAATAGAAAGAGAAGGGCTTAGCGCTGTGTGAGATACACTGATGGGTAGTTTTGGTCAAACATACTGGCTTCTGAAAGATCTTGAAGTGATTATAAATTGCTCAGATGGGGCTTTTTTTCTCTTTTATTTTATTTCTTTTTCCTCTATTTTTTTTTTACTTTTTTTGCATAGGCAGTCAACATGCCTTCTCTTTTTATTTTGTGACTTTATTTTTGATTTTTTTTGTAAAGTAAGAAATGTGTGCATATTCCCTGAGTAACAATGTAACTAATTTGTCCGATTTGACGCAGCAGTGTGTCGTCAGTGCTTTATGCCATTCGATATTTTCGAGTTCAGGAGGTTTGGTCTTTGTTTTTCTTTATTTAAAAAAAATGTTTTCATTATTTTGAAGATTTTCATAACTCCACAGATATCTTTTTTTTTTTGTGGATGATGGTAACAGTCACTTGAATGTTAATCGACTTATTTTCCAAAAAAACTGAAAGTTTTTGGACGTGTACTTCGCTTCACTTCTGAGTATGTGTGCACTTTACATTGCATTGCGGTGTATAGTAACAAAAAATAATGACTAATGTTCAAGGAATTTCAAATACTGTATGCATCCACAGTGAAGAGCATCTTTTAGATACATGACTGTGTTTCTGTCAGAGCTGACAATGTGTTGATTTCTTTTATGCTTTTATGTGTTGATAATGAAAGTCTACAAAAAGCGGCAGAAACAACTCTAAAATATTGGTGTGATTGGAGAATCGGTGTGTAACGTTTACCACCTAAAGGACTGTATTTTCTCTTATTTTTTTAATTTATTTTTTAAAACTTTTTTTTTCCTGAAGTTTGCAGTGGTGCCAGATCTACAAGGCTACATTTACAGTATGGGAGGGCAAGAGAAGAACCTTTACATTGCACAATATGCAGGAGTACTACTGTATTTAGAGCATAAAACAACTAAACCTTGATTGGATAGAGAAAACTAAACAGAACTGTTTAGCTGAGCTAACAATCCAAATAAAAAAAAAAAATCTGAGCCAATAAGAAAATATTGCTTATCCCTATTAACCCCCGATAGAGCGTCGGTGTTTCTGCGGCATTTGGTTCAGACAGGTGCACACAAGTCTAAAAAGAATTTACATTCTTACAATAAAAGTGCCATGTGTTTAGACAAAAAGTAGAAAACTCCATAAAGAAGAGCACAGTCGGGCATTTGAAGTGTCACCGGTGTAGCTAGCAGGTGAGCTGATGAATGCAGAGTTAACATATATGATGAGGGAGTGATTTTTCATTTCTTACCATTAACATCATCCTAATGGATTTTCACACAAGTCATCACAGTTGTCTTCTAATGAGTGCAATACTTGTGGCTAATGTACAGATTAAGGTGTAGCTGACTTCTTCACTGACTTAGAGTAATTTGTTGTAACTGAAGCTATTTATTTGCAGTTGTGTGTTTGTCATTTGTTTTCATGCGTGGGAAATAATGAATACACAGACTGAAGCTTTTTATTTGTCCGACGCTTGTTATGATGATTGTGAACAGGTTCCATTTAGATTTTAATAGTGTTAAAGTTCTGTGTTTAGTACAACATATCGAAAAATAAATATTAGATATCTCAAGTTTGATGGTGCCCCGTGCCTCTGTAATATCCAATTAGATTCTTTAACTCCTATAGACTCAGGCAGTTGTCCCTGCAGGAGGCGAAACAAACAGCTACTGGATGGAACAGTTTGCTCGCCTTCCCCGCAGAGACTCCGCTGATAATGGGTGATTGCCTACTGAAGTATATGACATCGCATCCAAGACGGGCAGGATGGGGTGTGAGGAATAGAATGATGGAGGAGCAGTGAGTGTGGGGGGTTGGGCATTTGCAATTAGCTTTGAGTTGATCCCTTGGGAGCAGATGGTGAATGGTGGCTTACCTAGGCGCCTTGAATCCCAGGAGGTAACAGAACTGTGTGTCCATGTGGAAGGAGCAACACCGAAGTTGAGGAGAGACGAAAGAGAGCCTTGTGAGAAAAGACTGCAGGAGGACAGGTAAGGAGCATTTCCCGTTAGTGCTTGACTTTGGGCTAACAAATATTATTGTAAATAGAGGAAGGCTCCTTATCAAAGGAAGTCATGCTTGAAATTCATGTACTTGCTCGCACATGATGATGATCTATTTCTGATGCATATTTGTAATTGGTTTAAAACCTGAGCTACCGCATGGTGAACAGGGTGCTGGCCTTCACCTCACCTGTTCCGTCTGACACTCGTGACCTAATGACATTTTATTTAAACACAAAATCTTGATATGCTGTGCAAAAGTCTCGAGTCACCCTTCATTTCTTTGTATTTTGCAAGGAAAATGGGAAATGGGTGCAGTGATTTACTGAAACATGGAAACAGAGTTTTTACAATTCTAAATCAGCATTGGTACGACTACCTTTATTCTTCTACACAGCCCGAACTCTCTTAAGCAGTTTTCTTGTAGTCTCTTTAAGCAGTCTTTAGGAGTAGTTCACCGGGATTCTTGAAGGACATTCAAGGCTCTTCTTTAAATGTTGGTTGCCTTCTTTTCTCTGTCAAGATGATCCCACACTGCTTCAATAATGTTGAGGTCCGGACGGATAATGCTCCATTGTTTGCTTTTTCTATCAGGTATGCTTTTGGCAGTTGCATTGGCAGTGTGTTTGGGATCATTGCCATGCTGAAAAAATGAAGCTGTTACCCATCAGACACTTTCCAGACGATATTGACTGGTGGATCAAAATCTGATGGTACTTTTCTGAGTTCATAATTCCATCAGTTTTGACAAGATCCCAACACCACTGGCTGAAATGTAGCCCCCCAAACCATCACAGAGGCACCACTGTGTTGTCAGAACACTGTAGACACTCACTGTTGCACCTCTTTCCTGATGTCCTCTGTACATACTGTAACCATGTGAACCAAAATACCAAATATAGATTCATCGCTCTATCAGACCAGTTAACATTTATTTTCAGTCCAATTCATGTTTAATCTGGCATACCTCAGTCTTTCCTCCCTGTTTCCCTTCCTTAAGAATGGCTTCTTGACTGCCACCCTTCCACTGAGAACATTCCCGATGACGCTTCAGTTAAACAGCACATCCGCTGTGTCATCCGAGTCATGTGTCTTAAATACACATGACTTTCAGACACTGTTCATCTGCTGCTTTTGTTCTCCACTTGTGCATTTCATAGGTCATTGTTAAATGGCTTGGTTATGAAAATGGTCAGGTATGAGCAATGGATTGAAAATGAGTGAAAAAGCGGGCAACGTCCAAAGAAAAACTTTGAAAGAGAAATATTGCTCAAGACCAATTTTTTTTTTTAAAAATTACAAAACAGTGGCTCCCTGGAAGCAAAATATACAGAAATGAGGGGTGACTCAAGAGTGCTACACAGCACTGAAGGTATTCTGGTCTAACATTAACATTAAGCCTCCTCCATAGCCTGAGATCCCAACTGGCTGTGACATCATGTTGCTGAGCACTGCTGCCGTTGCGCTGCTGTTCTGTGTGCGGTATGTGCACGGCTCTGCTCTCCCCGCCGTCTCGGCCTATGAGTTCACTGCCTATAGGATGCAGCAGTACAACCTGGGACAGCATAAGCATGGTGGGTTCACACACACACACACACACACACACACACACACACACACACACACCTGGATATCATAAAAAAGAGAAATGACTGCAAGAACGTCTTCAAAGAGTGTTGTTTATTTGAAGTTGGACCTTAACTATGCAGCATGATGCATCCTTAAGCTTTGTCTGTGCTAACCTCAAGTTAAAGTTTAAGCTGGGTCTTTATGACACCACAACAAATTTAGAAGCCAATTTTAGATTTTAATAAAGCACACAAACTCTATAAGACGTTTCCATTTTCTTATATGTGTGCCAGCATAAGCAATTTGCATTACGGTCATATTATTTAATGGAGCAGTATGGGATTATAAAAATACTGTTTATCCTAAAAATAACAGTTGACTGAGGAGAATTATTCTTTCTTGACCATTGAGAGTTTGTGGTCTCTGCCACTTGGAACAGATCAGTTTGCCAAAGGCTTTTCCGTGTAAAAAAACAAAGGAAGCTGTGTTCAAAGCAGAGTTTCTGTGCTGCTCAAGTCGATGTTTGTGTGTCATTTGCCTTCCCTTGTTTCTCCTGCCGAGGTTGTCGTGGCGCCATTGTCGTTGCGGAGGCACGCTCAGCGGAGGAGCTGTCACTAACCCGCCGCTGTGTCGTAATGAAGGTGCAAGACTTCACTGCCGAAAAGTACTCTGAGGCCCAGAGACAAAACGCAGCTGCCATACTGATCCTGCTGCCCCAAAATATCTCCAGTATCCCTCACGGTGCAGTACAGGTATTTAAAAGCATTTGCACTATTATGGAAACAGTATTCAGAAGACAACAGGAACTTAATGAACACATTAAGAAGCTCTTAATCAGGAATACACTTATTTCTTGACCCTTATTGTTCAAGCAAAGCACTTTTCTCTCTCAGTCCTTCATGTTGAGTGAGAGCGAGACTTTGCAGAAGGAGACTCTCATGCCAGTGTATGTAGCACCTGAGGACGAACAGCTGCTCTACATGTATGAGGAGCTGAAACAGGCTGCAGCCACGCGCACCTCATCTATTTTTGTCCGAGGTAAGCGATACAACAAGATACATGGAAGTACATAATGTTGGACGGTTGGAATATTTAAAATATTACAAAGAAAATGACATGTGTGACTGTTCCAGTCTTTACTCACCGCTCTAGTGTATTACTTTGATTGTTTGACAGTCCTGCGCAGCATGGTGACGGCTACAGCCTTTCAGATCTTAGTGAGCAACAACGCTCCTATTAAGACCATCATTGACAATGCCCTAATAACACTCGAGGTGAGTAATTCCTCATAGAGGAATAAAATTGACAAGATCTTCACAGTTTTCTCTTTGCTTGTAATTGCACTTCAGTTCAGTTTTACATGCTCGGGGATGTTTATTTATTTCAGGGAGTTCTTCTTGGAGCCGGCGAGGAGGCACCGACTATCGTCATCACAGCCCACTATGACTCTTACGGGCTTGCTCCAGTGAGTCAAGTACTGAAATGCTTAATTTAGAAGTATTGGTGTCCTAAGCTCTAACCCCTAAAATGAAGTGTGATCCATCTTCTTTTTAAACTGTCAGTACTTATAGTGTCAGACTGCGCTTGTACAGTATATGGACGTGTGTGTCTTTCACAGTGGTTGTCATACGGAGCAGACTCTAACGCCGGTGGTGTGTCGATCCTAATGGAGCTGGCCCGTCTCTTCCAGAAACTCTATAGTAGTCCCAAAACCAGACCGCAGTAAGCTCCAGTTCAACGTAAAATAACAAAGGAAAGATTTGATCAGTGTCTCTGCAGAGCGCGTGCAAACGCATCTTGAGAGCATTTTGTGATGAGCTCACACAAGCAGCAATTCTGCCTTTAACAGTGACTGTTAATGTCCACTTTTACATGACTGTCCAGGCAAAACATCTTGAAACATGTTTAGATGTTCTGTAATTGGTTTTTTTTTTTGGTGCTTTAGATTGAATTTAATGTTCTCCTTGACTGGAGGAGGAAAATACAATTTCCTTGGAACAAAGAGATGGATTGAAGAGAATTTAGACCACGCTGGTGAGTTTTCAGCTTTGCCACCCACTGAACATGTGGGCTGTGTACTGCATGTGCTAATGTGAATTAAAACATTGAAATGTCAAGTTTTTAAAGCCAGACACTTTCCCTCCAGAGTCCAGCCTTCTCCATGACAATGTGGCGTTTGTTCTGTGCTTGGACACACTGGCCAACGGCGATGAGCTGTACATGCACGTCTCCCGTCCTCCTAAGCCTGACACTCCAATGCACTCTTTCATTCAACAGCTGGAGGAGGTAACCAGCTGTACTGTTTCTACACGTGCAAGAAAAATAAGAAAATCTTGTCAGTCTTGTGCATTTATGTTATTTATTGTTCCTCCAGGTGGTTTCCTCCAGATTCCCCTGGGTGAAGGTGGGGTTGGTTCATAAAAAGATCAATCTTGTGGAGTCTACACTAGCTTGGGAGCATGAGCGTTACAGCCTACGCAGGATCCTGGGCTTCACTCTGTCTCATGTGGAAGACCCAAAATCTGAGCTTCGTGGCTCTATACTGGACACAATGCAAGTTCTGTTTGTGGCTTTTATTATTTGTATTTGACTTGAAGGGCATATTTAGAGTGAGGGACATCATTTGTTGGACAAATACAATTTTCACATTCTTGCCTTTGCACACCGCCACAACTGTGCTATGGTGCTACCTGTATTTTCCCGAGACATGAAAAGATACTTTACTTATATGAGCATCACCTCACAGGTCAAAAGTGGATGTCCGGAAACTTAAGCGTAATGGCATCATCGTAGCAGAAGCACTGGCCCGCTACATGTACAATCTCTCTGACAAGGTGACTGAATGCACGGAAACACAGCACACAGAAAGTGTAGATTCATGGCATTAGCATATTTTTATTTTGTAGCCATGTTAATGTGTAATTTCTGTGTTATTTGTTTCCCCCCCCACAAGGGTTCACCAAAGGATGTGCAGGTTTTCAAGGGCCAGCTGGTGGGTTCCTATTTGTTTTGATTGATATGCACAGACAAGTGCTGCCCTCTGGTGTTAGTTCATAGTCATGACAGTGTTTGAGTCTCCACTGGCTTGAATCTGCATTATTGCTCAGATTCATTCAAGATTTGGGGTACTGGAGCTATTTATTCAAATATGTTTTGATGCCTTTTCATAAAAGATTAATATCAACTGGTACCTAAAAAAGGTTTAAACTGACCTACTGTATATAAAGTAGAAGTTTAGTTTTACGTGAAATTTTCCACCTCCTTCCCTCTGCAAACCTCACATCCATATCTGCAATGCAGGACTTTCAGGACAGTCGCATCTCCAGTTTGATGTCCTCTTTGACGTCAGTCCCTCGGGCGACCCAGCTGCTGGATAAGGAACCCAGTCATATTCTGCTGGTCAACTCGCTGGAGCACGAATTCAAGCGCTACCTGCAGCAAGTCCACAGACACACCTTCCGGCAGGACAAGAGGTGAAACAGCGCTAATCCACGTAGAAAGCTTTTGAATCTTTGCAGCTGTACTGCGCAACAATATAATGATCAATAATATTTCTTCACGCAGGGATCCTGATATTACCTTTTTTGATCAAATGACCCAACCAGTAGTGATGTACAGGTAGCGTTCTTCAGTCTGTTCTTAAGCTTTACACATGTGGGAAATTTAAAAAGACATTAACACTAACGACCATCTTCTTTCAGAGTGAAGCCTGCAGCTTTTGATCTCTTCCTGGGTGGCTGCATTGCTGCATATTTGGGTATTGTTTACTATGCCATCCAGGTTTGTCAATGTACTCCTCGGTGTCCCGTTATTACTACCATAACCATTCCTCATTTCCTTGCAAACACTGCAGCTGTTTGTGTGTTCTACTGTATAGTCTAAAAGCAATCAGTCTTTTTTCTGTTCTTTCTCTTTTAACAGAATTTTGGTTATCTCTACACAAAACTGAAGGCAGCAGTTAAAACTAAACACCACTGACCGCTGTACGACTGTGAACACGGGCTCCATGACAAGAGCCCTGAAGTCAGCTCTGCACTTGCTGGACATTTGCTGGCTGTGCAGCAGGAAGCCTCTCTGTATGATCATATGCATATTATATTACGTGGGAAATTACTTTGAAATGTTTTTTTTTTTTTGAAAGATTTTTGTACCTTTCATTAGACTTGAAGTCGCATAAATGTGAAAATCCCTTCCATTGACAGACTCAGAATGTGCTGTTTGAAACAAAAATGAAATAAAGAAGAGGTTATTTCAAGCTGTGTGAAACCTGCATCAAAGCTGGGAGCGCACACCCTGGCTCTGTTTTGAGCTCCTGGAAAGGACACTTCTGCCACATCATTACTATGATTCTCCACATCCTCTGCTGTACATCTGTTTGCATGGATTTGACTGGGCTTAACATGGCTGTCAAATGAGGCCCCAACCCCTTCAGTGGATGAACAGCCAGTTCCTGTCACAGACAACTCAGTGAGAGCGCAGGAGACACAAAGGCACCCTACAGTGCTTGGTAAATTATTAATGCTCATGTGGCACGCTGACAGTGAATAGAGGTGACACTGGGTGGTGGGAGATTCTTAGAAGCCCCATTTCTCTGCTGTTTTGCTCCTTTACTGCAGATTTGATAGCACTGAGTTTGTTTTAACTATGAGACAGCTTAACAGTGCTGTAGATCAGTGTTGGCTTATTTCTGAAGGCCCCCGGGAGGGAAATAGGTCATGGACTGTGACCCCAGGTATGTGTGTCTCTGCAGGGGGCTTGGTGCTAAGAAGGATTAGTGGCCGAGTGCTCAGGTAGCACAAAGAGTTTTTCTGCTTCAGCAAAGATGCTTTTAATCTGCTTTGCTTCCAACAGAGTGGATTAATCAGACTAGCTCCAAGTTAAACAAAAAGTTTTATCAATTTCGAAGCTGTCAGAGTTTCATGTAGGATTTATTACTATGGATGCAAGAGAAATACCACGTTTTTATACGCTAAACACAGAATAATTAATATATAGAGAAATATGGCAGGGAAATAGGTGACATTAACTTTCCAGGAACAATAAACCCATGCACATATTGGACAATGTGTCCAAAAAAAAAGAAAAGAAAAAAAAAGCCAGAGGGGGAAATAAAAAGAAGTGGTACACAGTTGTCAGGAAAGGGGTGGAGTTAACAGGTGATAGTGGAGGCGAGTGATGCTGCATGCTGCATTCAGTCAGACTGGATGTAAGCAGTGGAAAAGTAAGGCAGGCTGTAAGTGAAGATGGTGCCCCAACTGTACATCACAGTGTATAAAGAGCAGTTCAGATCTCCAGGCACAGCGAGAAGAGCCCAGCTTCGACCAACCTCCGCCCACCGCAGGAACAATCCTCAGCCCCGGCCGGTAAGATGCACAACTTTCAATACTGCTTGCATAAACTGTGACTGAAAGGCCAGAGTAATATAATACATGAAACAATACAGTTCAGAAATAATATATATATATATATATTTTTTTTTGTAAAACTGATCTCCAGAATTAGTAGTTGTTGTGTTTCACCACGTGATTTAGGAGATATGTAAGAATCACTCATTTCAATTACGTATTGCACTCTACATATTGTTTTACTGTAGCTATACTAAAAGAGTGTCCAATAATAACTGGCGGGTTCCTGTCAGTAATAACTATGTCCCATCTGTAATGTGGGTAATGTGCTTTTTTATTCATCCAGGAATGACCAGAGCTGAGAAAATTGACGTCTTTCCCCTTTGTTCTTTCCCTCCCAAGGACTTTCTGTTTCCCAGGAGTCTTCAGTCCATCAACAGGTCAACCCATGCGTTTCCACATCCCTTGCCCCCTGTGGACTTCGGCCGTCCTCTTTTCCCCCCTGTCAGACATTTGCCATTTCACAGTCCTGTTGCAACTTGTTCTGACAGCTATGTAAACACGGCCAACTTGACCAAACCACAACACACGCCCCCTGTCGACCAAGCCACGGTGCAAGTCCCCCCCTCTGCTGATAGACCGCAGAAACTACAACTGACGGAGCCTTCCCCAAACACTGACATTCAGCTCAGCGCCTCTTTGAAGAGCCCACAAAGGTAGTCATAAATCGCTTTCATCTGTAGACCAAAGATAAACACTGACTGATTTGGACTAACTCTCTGATTCTCAGACTGGGTTATCAAAAGTATGTCCATCCACTCTCAGCACAGCAACTCAGGTAGGCAGATCACCTTTGACCTCTCCTTATGGCCTCAGAACCTTAAGCTCACTGGGGTGAGCTGATTGATAACTTACTGATTCTACGAGCTCTTTTATAAAAATAGAGCAGTCTTTTTTTTTTAAACAGGCAAAATGCAGGTGCTCAAACAAGAGCCCAAACTCCTGCAGCTCCTGGCAGCTCTGCACGGACAAAATACCTTAGGTGCTGCTCTAACAGCGCCCGGGACAACAGGTGCGTATTGACTTGAATGTGATGTTGGATGGAGAAGAATACACCACTCTTTTACCTTGTTGTGCCTTCAGTAATAGCAGCTAAAGACTAATTTCCTTTCCTCCTTTGCTTTCTCAGCAGTGGCTGCTATAGCTGCTTCCATGTGGTGAAGCCCTACCAAGCTGGACACTACGTCATCCACCCAGAGTTTGTGTCTGAGAGCCTTTATTAGGATTATAAGAGCCCCGACTTCCAAAGTGGGAATTTTGGGACCCGAATAGAGAGGAAACCCCCCCTCTTCAGATTGTTAAATTCTGTTTAATTAAACTCTGTTAATTAACCCAGTGAGACAAAGGTGTGAGACTGAATCATGCAGCAAGGAAACTTTTGCAGTTAAATACTAAATCGGTACCAAGGATCTTCTCCTGAGAGGATGCCGATGCCCAAATGAGGCACTGTGGCCCTAACGTGCTGTGTGAGACATTAAAATTTGAGTCTTCTGTGCGAAAGATAATTTCCCACGTGTGTGAATGTTTAAAAGTTTTAAACCGTATCAGCGGTATCATCTTCTACTACCAATGCAGTAAACGCAGTGTATCGCATATAAGAGACAGCGAGAAATAAACGAAGCAGTTTTTTTGGTTGACTTTTACTCAAACCGTGTTCGATGTGAAGAGTTGTGTGATTTATGCACGTCTGTGCGTGCAACACTGTCACGTGTGC
>VUQK01002291.1:5158-17999 GCA_015106715.1 Bujurquina vittata
CATATACTTTTTCCACTTCCTTTTTTTTTTTTTTTGTTCTGGCCAATTACAGTATGTATGAATCCTGGGTTCCACATATGAAATAATACAAGCTGTTTTTATTTTTAGTTTGTATCTTATTACTAAGAGAACAAAAATGTAGGAGAACACTACATTAGATAAAGAGGCCTTTTGTACGCAGACAAAAGAGGAGGAAGCACATCCAGCACAGGCCAACAGAATAAAAGGACCTGTAGACAGAGACGACTGCCAGGCTTTATCTGAGCCCTTAGGCTTGTTGTTGCTCATAAAAGCCTGTGGCAGGAAGAGGAGGGGGGATCAGAAAGGTCCAGAGACCACGCTGGGGTTTGGGGACTTTATAGAAATTGGGGGGGTTGGGAGGAGAGGGGTGATCAGAGTATGATTTACAGTTTGCCTGCAGGTGAAATTGTCAGTATTCTGTTTCTCCATGATGTGTGTGTGTCTGTGTGTGTGTGTTCATGTACTCAGGAGGTGAAGATAGATGATTGAACATCATTATATCTGGAGAAAACAGCTCTTGTTGGACTCTTGTTGGCTTTAACCATGTCTGGTTTTTGAAATTGGGCAGGGCTTTTATTGTAAGGTTTCCATCCACTCACTGTGTGTGCGTGAGTGTGCGTGCAAGAGAGAGAGTGAGGGCATGCAGTGAGGTTGGAGTGGGTAAGTGGGATTAATAATGGAGTGAAAGAGCAGCGGAGTAAGAGGAGAATGGGATTTAGTGGAGAGATGTGTATGTAAACTGTACATGTGGGGTTTGTGCTCTCTCATTTGTAAATCTGTGTGTGTGTTTGTGTAAGATTCTGTGTCAAGGATGCTCGGTATGAACAGACAGGTTTGGCTTGATGGATTTTATTGATTTCCTTGCACAATGAGCTGCAGGGCTCGCAGAGCGTGCAGAAAAGAGGGAGAGACGTCTGGGACAAACAATAAGAAATAAAAGCAGCAGCCAGACAAGGCAGCATCCATTGTCAGCCCATTAATTACATGTGTCCATCTCTTCTAAATATTCATCTAAAAGCACCATCATTTTAACTAAAAATCAATAGATGATCGAGACTGGAAGTGAACACCTACTTTGCTCTTTTTCTTGACTGTGCAGAAAATGCAGGGATTATGTGATTCTTCATTAATGTTTTTGTCTCTGAGAAATTTAAAGGAAGGAAATATACCTCAGAGATAACAATCAAAATCTTCAGTGTACTCAGAGAGTAACTGAAAGTTGACACCAGACGAGTGCAGCAGAGTGAAGGTCACCCTCTGCTCCTTTCCTCCGCTGTTTGTAGGTCAGTCGGCCATGCTGTCTGCTGCCTCACTACTGCCGCAGACCCCCGCTGTCTCCCCAATTTCAGCCAGCCCGCAGTGAGCGCAGGAATCACAAATCGGCTGCAGTACATGTCACAGACGATTGCTGCAGAGGCTCAGTACTCACACACTGTTGGGTGGTGATCTACATCGCCATTACAACGTGACATTAAAGGGAATTAAAAATATAACAGTTTGATTTATTGCAGGCTCGGGTGCAGCTCGCACAATGTGAGTGCCCTCTTGTGGCATGTTATAGGCATCTTTCTTTAGATTTGTCCTCTCTGCACAGATAACTGCATCATTTGACTCATGCCAGTGATATATTTTATTTTGTATATTTTTATGGCCAAGATTAATTTCAGGCTGAAACAAGCAAAAACTGTATCTGGAACTTTTAGGTCAAAGTGCAAGGAAGGAAGAGTAAAAAAAGTGAGGAAGTATTCAGCAGCAGTTTTTGGTGTTTGATAGGCAGTGGGACAGCCTCCAAAGGCTAAAAGGAAAAAGACAAATTCAGTAAAATATCTCTTTTCATGTTCTGCAGGATTTTACTTCCTCTTCCCGCTGCATTTTTCCTCTCAAAAGCCTGCCATCTGAATGTGGTAGAGTTTATTGTTGATATTAAAAACTTAGATTTCAAATATTTTATGCCCACTACAAGTTGAATTGAGACTCACATCTACTAAACTTGGGTAGGATGTCAGGTCTACAACATGTAGACTCATAATACCTACTGAATTTTAAGCTAAAGTACATCACTGCAATTCCTCTGCTGTTTCCTTGCATGTCCACTTCAGTGTTGTTATAAGGGCTGGAAGTCACGTCAAGGCTACGTCTTCTTCTATTTAATTTTGCACATTTTAATTTCTATGTATTGTTGTTTGGGTTCCTGTTGGTTAGTTAGTAAGAAATAGGCAGGTTGCGAGATGGTTGTGGACCTCGAACAGTGCAGTGTAGGGCCAGCTGCATGGTTTTAGAGCCATCAGTGTTGTCTTGGTTAAAAAACTACTTAGAGATTTATGAATTTGCCAAAAGGATTTGAAGCAGCTTATACTGTGTAAACACTGCCCTCTGTTGGCAGCTTTGCTCTAAACTCAGTTTTTAGCCTCTGACACAGATTAAAGCCAAAAACTGTCAACTCGAGTCAACATCCTCAGTATTTAACTAAACAGTAAGAAAACTGTGCAATCTGCATCCCAAGTGTTTATGAAGTAAGAACAATACACAGAAAAAGAGCTGTAAATATTCCAGCAATATTTAATTTGGGAAAATATTTTACTGTGTTTAAACTGGCTGGAGCTAAATTGTGATTTGTTGTTTGATTTAGCTGAATATTTAAAACATTGTGACAAAAATCCCATTTCATTTTTTTTCTGTTAAAGTATTAGGCCACCTTTACCTTGTTTATCTGTTTCACCTGTCCTCAATAATAAACCTACAGGTTCTTGTCCGATGGTTTCTGACTCACTTTGTGTGATCTCAGTCCCCTCCCAGTAAGAAGTGTAAACTGGAGAAGGCACGGAAACCCCTGTCGTTCACACTGCCAGAGGCGGGACTGAAGGAGCTCCAAGCCAAGGCCTCAGCTTTAGGATGTTCGGGCCATAGCCCTGTGGACAGCATCACTGCTCTGGTAGAGAAGACGCTCACTGATCTGCGGGTGAGCTTCAGGGCAGGACACACACTACTGAATGGATTTTGCTGTAGTCGTGATTGTATTGGCCTAACTCTCTTATGTGTGTGGCTCTGCAGGTGCTGCACAAACGGGTCCCTTGCAAAAAGGAGGAGCAGAGCCTCTTTCTGACAGCTGTGGAGAACACCTGGATCCACGGACGTCAGCATAGACGCGAACAGAAGCGTCAGTTGCGAGAGCTTCCCAGGGCACCACACTGTGCTGGAGCCACTTCACAAGCCACCGTAACCACAGGCGCTCCAGGCACACCCCCAACCTCCCAAAACCAGCCCACCTCTACACCCAACATCAGCAGCCAGAACGAGAACACTGAGAGCAAAAGTAAGCCTGCAGATGAGTCAGGTAAAGAAGTGTCAGAGAGCACGACCGTGGAACAAAAAAAGGTCCTTGAAAATGTAACTGGTGGGGATGTGGACATGGAGTCCTCCACCTGCACAGAAATGGGGAAGGAAGTGGACCCAACGGAGACACCTGCTACAGCGAGCGAACCGCCCTCTAAACAACCAGCAAGCCCCGGCGCTGTCAAACACTTCCTGTTTAAGTGTTTGCTGAACGTGATCCAGGAGCAGAGCGATGTGGTGATCGAGATGCACTGGGTCGAGGGTCTGAACAGAGACCTGATGAACCAGCTGTGCACTTACCTGAAGAACACTCTTTTAAAGTCTGTTGCAAAGTCCTGATCAGAAAGTCAGCATCTTTTCTACCCATAATGATTTACTGAACATTTTGAAGCCTTTAGTTTTAATGATTGTTGGGAAGTTTATTTTGTATAGCTTCTGAAACATTATGGTGGACTGGGAAAAAAAAAGAAAAAAAAGGCAATTCTGAATCAGGTGTTCCTTTTAAGTTAACTTTTAAGGTTTCATATTTTAGAGGCGCCAGTCCAACAAATGGTGACCGAGAACAGAGCTGGTGTGGGCAGAGCTAGAAGAACTGCTGTTTGCTGATAAATTTGTTGGTACTAAAGTACTCAATATTGACCATATGATAAACCAGCCATTATACATGAGGTTAAAAAAAATCACAGAAATAACACAAAAAAATTCCAACCAGTGACTCATTTGGTCTTGCGGATAGCATATATATTCATCTAATCACCCACTCTGATTTTTACTACATATTGTGTTTTATAGGTTGCCAAAATAGCTGGAATAAATTTACAGTTTTATAAAGATTTTTTCCCTCTTCATAGTGCATTTTTACTGAAATATTTTTGTTGATACAGTACCTTTAAATATCCACAAGAGGGGAGTGTGAGGCTGTCCTGTGTGTTGTGATCTGTCGTACTCGTTGATCTTTAGTTGTTCCTTTGTTAGACATTGTATTTTAGAACCGCAGTTGATCCAGTTTGGTATGACTGTTTCAAATATACACACAGCCTGTGTAATTCAGGAAGTTCCTGGAGCCCCTCAGTCTTTCCTGGAGAGCCTTTGCTATTTTAGCATAGCGTTATTGCTCTGCCGTAGCCGGCTGACTTCCTCAACAGCGCTGAGTGAATAACAGGAAAACATTCCTAAAATATGCAGGGCCACGTGTACGTACGTGCACATTTTCTGTTGTCATAAGCAAAAACACAGTTCCTGCCCGTAACGAACTGTCCCGCGGTCATGGCTGGACTTTGACTCTGCTGCTGTGTGTGAGTCATGTGAGATCTGCTGAATAAAGGGCAGTGATGTTAGAGGCTGGCATTTTTGTTCCTCTTGTTTTTAGGCTGCTGATACAACAGCCTTAAAGTTGATTTACATGAATGCTTAAAAAGCTTTCAGTAACACACTCATGGTTATGTGTGTTGCTCTCCTGACAGAAACATAAAGAGGAACTTTCCTTTGTAGGTAAATCAGTCTGGTTACTGGTGCAGTGACAGGAATTATTACATGAATAAATCAAAAAGACCTGAAATGATTAGCTAATCAATAAATGAGTGGCAGGAAATTAATCTGAAAGAATTTTCAAACTCTAGTTATTAAGTTGCCCCCAGCCACTAAAATAGGTAAATTTACCTTTCCCCCTCTTTACTATATATAATGCAAACCTCGGGGTTTTGCACAATTGTTTGGAGAAAATCACCTTAAGGTTAGGGAAAATTATATTATTCTTATTAATTCTTTCTCTGCCATTGTAATAGCAGTTGATAATGAAAGGAAAACTTAGCTGTGGCCTTAAAAGGGCCAGATATGCCACAGTGTGTTTACTGTGTCATATGCCTACTTCCCTATGGTATTTTTAACAACTACACATTTCAATAATAGCACTGATTAGCACAAGCATGTCAAACTCAAAGATGCAATTTATTAGCACACTGAATGGAGCAGTGGTAGAAGACAGTCAGCAGCTCCCCCTTCAGGTTATTCCTTTTGAGGATCCTCAGAAAGTGAAGATGCTGCTGGGCCTTTCTCAGAACCTCTGAGGTGTTAGAGCTCCACTGGAGGTCTGCATCCATGTGCACACCCAGGAACTTCAAGCTGGGCACTTTATCCATGCACTCCCTGCACTGTACTTCCTAAAGTCAAGGATCAGTTCTTTAATTTTTAATGGTGTTAAGGGCCAAGTTGTTATCCACATAACCAGCCCAAGAACAACTTTCCTGTATGTTGTGTCGTGCTGGTTGTGATTCACACAACCTTGTGGAGAGCCAGTATTCAAGCTAAGGGTTGTGGAACGATGGGGGATCCACTCTGACACTGGACATGGTCAAAAGGGAAGTCTCTGATCCAACAGCAGGTGGTAAAACAAAAATGGCAGCGCACAAAGACGTTACAGCTCTCTGGCCTTCACTCTCAGTGCTTTGTTTACTGTGTGTGTATGAGTGTTGCTGCGTGTTTTTGCTTGGAATAACTACTGCCTATGTACAGTCCTCAGGACTACACAATGAAAAGACTGTTGCATTTGACTTACCACTTCATGGCATTTCGGAGGACACAGGACTCCAGGTTCTCCACCGGTTGGCAAGCCCAAGAGGAAGCAAAAGCGAGGCTACATGGCTGCCCACTGGCACGGTGGAAAACGACCATTAAATCTCTGAGATCTTAATATGAGATTGAAAAGGTCAAATTCAACAGCGCATCTCAGTTTTTCTATGTGACTAAAGAAAGTGTGTAGTAAGTAAATCTGTCAACATGAATGTTTGGGCTTAAATTGTAAGAAATTTGTAAAATTACAGAATAATTTCTGGTACTTATTGCCCAGACTCTCCTGTAATTATAAAAATGAAAGTTTTAATTTGAAAAAAAAAAGGCTTTTTTTAGTGAACCCACTGTAAAAACCCAGATATTTTTTTTATAGCAGATAGCGTACAATGAACTTTTTTTTCATAATTACTTTGGTGTAGTATGAATCACTGTGGAGGAAGTGTTAGTTTTTTTTTCTACTCAATCAAAATAAAGTTAAATGTCCAAAATTTATGCCCTCCTTTACACTTTCCGAAGCCCGCCAGTTGGCCAAATTTGAGCCTTTCTGGCCCTCGGGCTTTAAGTTTGCCCCTCCTGGAAAACTAATGTAGTAAAATAAATGAAGTACAGTACTCTGTAACCGCTGCCTCCGAGTTTGTACTTTTGGTTTTTAAACACAGGCTGTGGCCCATCCCATGACTCTGCATGATTTGCTTGGTGTTAGTTTTAATGTTCGCCTGCGGCTGGTGCACGGTTGCGGAAGGTTGTTGACTCCCAACATGTGACACTTGACATGAACAAAGCTCGCCGTCTGTTCTTCGCGCTGATTGGCTGCTGGACGCAACGCCAGTAAGACGTAAACGTACCGCAGTCGCGCAGACTGTCAGCGTCTCATTTACATTTTGTCAAAGAGCAACAGGCCACGTGAGAAGGCGGCAAATGAAATCATTTTCACGTTAGTGAACGGTTCGTCTCCGCCGCTCCGTTTTGCCGTCGGTTCCCGTGTGAGCGGCAACATTTTGGATACATTTTTTAACAGAAGAATAGCGGAAGGCGGCGGGAGCGCCGGGACTGCGTGTGACGGACGTGACTCAGCCCGCTCATGACGAGGGCTCCTCAGCACCGACATCACCCGGACCGCGCTCCGCGTTTTCCCGTCTCCTCCCCCGACACGCAGGGAGGGAGGAGGGCGTCTGTGGGCGTTTACAAACGCTGCGTGATTCACAAACCTTATTTGTTCGTACTACTTTGAGCGCCATCTTGTTTGTAACTCTTCTACGTAAGTGGTAGAGTTTCTGCCGAGGGGGTATCCGATTACCTTTTTTTTTTTTATTTTTTTCCTCCCTCCCCCAGCTTTAGACCGGGAACCTCTCCCTGTAGCAGGCTTATACAGGCACGTCTGCTTTACAGCTTTTCTCCGGAAAAAGTCTTTCCAAGCGGACAGAAATGAGCATCGAAACGCTTCTGGAAGCTGCCAAGTTTTTGGAATTTCAAGCCCAGCAACAACAGAAAGCACGTGGTAAGTTTGTGTTTTATTTGGGGGGTAAAGCGTGCTGTTTTTTCACTCTGCTCAGTCAGGAGTCCACCCATTCAGTGAGAGGTGAAAGATTTAGTTTCTGACTCAGGACCAAACCCTGCTCACTTACCAGCACCATTTATGAACTAATTCTTGTGCGCTGCTGGTTTGTTGGTTAATAATTTAAATACGGCTGTAACCACTGAGCGAAACGAGTTTCGGTCACTCAAGTGTCTCGCAGTTTTACTTTCATTTTGGTGCGTTGCTGCTGCTGTATAACTGGTAGCTTTGCTTCATGTTGAGATTGAGGTCAAGACGCAGACACAGACACTGGCTTGTGCTGCAGTGTCAGGGGTTACTGCATTGAAACCTGCTGCATAGACACTTAACGTGCAGCTCATCCGCGCCACGGTGCGCTCCTCTCATTTCCCCCCTTCCTGTAAGTCTGAGTATTTGTACGCACTGCTGCGGAACGTTAAAAATAAAAACACGGGGCGATGAAGGGCGGTGGCGCACGGACTGCCAGGCTCGTTTTTACATAATGACCTGACATCGTCCGCCGGGGATCAAGTGACTCTTGCAGTCGGGGCCCCCTCCCGGCAGCAGTCTGCGCCCTTTAGTCGTTCCCCGCGCCTTCCAGATGTTAGTTGTTGTGGTGGGACCGCGCACCTGTGCCTTTCAGTTTGATCGTATCTTATTTTAAATAATTTAAAAAAAAGGGGGGGGGGGCAGAACAACAAACTCCCCCGGCGATTCAGACGCTCGTGGTGGGCTTTCAGTGTCTGTCGATGACGTGTAACAAACCACGCCCCCATATTTTAAAAGCTCCGGTGACACCGCCCCTTCCACCACGTGCGTGCCGGGGCAACCCCTCCCAAAGGTTGTTTGTAAAGATGATGATTCACTCCTGTCTTTAGTCTAGAGACGGTCTACCCTGCGGACCATACGCGTGAACCACATTTGAAGAAAAACCAGAATTAAGAAGTATTAGTTCTCAGTGACGTCATGTAGCACCTTGCTCAAAAGTTGTCCCCCAAATTGGATGCAGTACATCCACTGGTTGCTAGGTTAACAAATGTACTTCCAGACCGGTTGGCAGTGGTACCCAGTGGCTGCTGGGTGAAACCAGTTGTGAAGAAGATGCTGCACTAAAATCCTAGTAGTGATTGCTTTGGTTGGCGGCAACACTACAAGTTGCCTACAGTTGGCGGTAGTTTTTTACGTTTGTCTGCAAATACTCGCTAACTACTAGCAGCATGGTAGTAAAACTTGATAAAATGTGACGTTAACTGGAAATGGAGAAACTTTGCTGTCAAAGTAAACATTGTACCTTGTTGGCTGCGGTGCTGACGCAAAACACCACCTCCTTGTGTTTGTGTGTCACTTTTCAGTTTCACTACAGCTCGGAGATGGTCTGGATAGTGTTTTATAGCTGTCTCCGTCACTTCCATTCAAACTACAATTGCAGCAATATGCTAGAGACCAAAGCAATCACAAGGAGATTGTTTCAAACCATTTGTTGAGTACACATTTATCTTTTGTGACCAGTGGTTGCCAGAGAATCACTGACCAGTCTGAAGGCCTGTGCGACTGGGGCTTTAGCAATCATTGTCCCAGCAACCAGTCACTATTAATTGGGCAATACACACTTTCCTTTCAGGACCAATGGTTGCCAAGTGGTTGCAGACTGGTCTTTAGGCCTGCGTGTCTGCCGTCTTATTCACTTGAACCTACGCCATCACCATAATTGTCACATCCAGAATGGTGGACAAGTTAATGTCACATGTCTGTAAAACTTCAGCACATGAAGTTTTTATGTTCAGGTGATTTTAATTTGGATAATGCCTTAACTACCCACAGGCATTGTGGTGGGACTTGCATGTTTAACTCTGTAATGCAGAGTATATCATATTTCATACACGAGTTTTTGTGAATTTTCGAGACCTCCACATCAGTGTGATCTTTTCCCCCGAAAAACCCCCAAAAATTGCACAAAAATGCTAGATGCAGCAAATATGATACACATTAAACCTCATATATGAATATTGGTATTTATTTTTTATTTTTTATTTAGTCAGAAGTTTTCATAAAGATTCCAGTTTAAAAAATAATTATGGAAATTATTTCATGGTTCAGGCTTTACAAGGTTAAACAATGATCAAAACAAAAGCCTACCTTACTAGTACTGCAGTTAATCCCAAATAAATGTACGCATCTTACATTAAAATAAATGTGTAGGTAATATTAATGGAAACTGCAAACATATGCAGCCTGTAGTTTATGGTGGTAAGTATGGTTAGTGAACGTCAATGAAAAGCATTACAAAGGGTGAAGGAGCAAAATATGACCATAAAGATATTATATAGCAATAGATATATAGTCATTGCGTTTACACTGCATATTAAAAGCAAACAAACCTATCAGTGTTGTTTTAAGGCTGCATAGTACGGGAGGTGCACGTTAGGCTACGGCATAGATTTTACATGTCCAACTTCAGGCCTGCTGAAAAAGCTAATCCTGCCCATTACACTTCCTGTGCTGTTCCAGCTCAACTGCCCAAATATGAGACCTTTTGTTTGGAAGTTGATTTTTACAGATTCTGTAGTTCTTCATCATTACGGAGAGAGCTGGCGCGTCCCCACACGCTCAGAGTGAGAGATCCTGTTTTTTCTTCTCAGCTCCGCCTGCTTGCTGCATTCTGAGCAGAAGCCTCTGCCTCCGCCTCCGCCTCCTCCCTCTCTGCTACTGTAGAGCAGGTCACTGTGTGCGGGAAACTAGGCCAGTGTTCCTCTATGTACTGCTGCAGTTATATAATGCTTATAGAAATCCTGCTTGTTTTTGTAAGGGTTTCATGGGTTTTCAGTCAGAATAGACCCTTCTGTGTGTCAACAGCACAACATTAAATTGTCAGCCTGTCATAACAGAGCATACAACAGTTTATGAAAGCTGCACACAACAACTAGAACATCTTGTCCTTTTGTATTCTTTTACCTTTGAAGGAAAGATTTTTCAGTTTGTTCAGGACCTGTTTGTACACTTAAAAAGACATGGCAAGCTGACAAAAGGGGCTATATTAAAATTAGCACCCGTCACATTAAGAATTTTATTTTAAAAAGGGTTCAAATGAATCCAAAGACCGATGAAAAGCTTGTAAATTTGAGAAATATTAGAGAAACCTGCTAATCTAAACTGATTACACAAACCAACATATTTCCTGCTCTGGTACAGGTCAGTTATGCCCATTAATTCCTATTTGATGAACGTAAGCAGTTTAGAGATGTGTTCATTCTACTTAATGTAGTGTGTGACGCTGAAAGGCGAATGATATTCCTCCTATTTTGTACACCCCGTTTGAAGGAAAGCTTACAATACCGCCTCTCTGATCAACAGATTATAGTGCAGCAAACTAAATGATCTTAACCTGGAATGTGTTATTTGTAGTTGCGTACAACCTTTTTTCCCCCAAATTTGGGATACGGAGTAAAAAAGTATTTAAAAAAATATATATATATAATTTTAAATGCAAAAATAACATTTCAAATTTCAACCAGAAATTTTATTGTCTTTTTTTTTTAAATTTTCAAATCAAAAGTTGCACTATGGTGGGACAGGATGACAACTTTTTTTGGAAGTTGTGCATCTAATAAACTAGCATCTGAGTGTATACACCAGCTGCAAATCTGCAATAACAGTGGTTCTCTACAGGGAACATAGACTGTTATTCATTTAAAATCTGATATCGCATGAAGAACCCTGTTTCCTCATTACTCACAGTCATTATTTATGTGAACTCATTTTCAGTGGTTTGGGGGGGAAGTCGGGTGCCGCTGAATCTTTAGCTCTGCAGTAAAGTGATGAGTGTGTACTGCTGCAGCGTCCCTATCGCATTTATAACGATGCCGATGACAGCTACTTGAATCTGACATTTTCTGACTGTGAAAATGAGCTACCATAGCAACTACAATCCCTTTTCCACAGCATCCATACAGTGTGGAGAGGGCGTTCTTTAGATTATTGGACAGCCCCGAAAGACACATGACACCTGTTTCTTCTGACTGAAGTTTTATAAAACACTGAAGCTTGTCATTTTTCTGTCATCTTTATATGTACAAATCTTTTTATTTAATAGTAATCAAATAAAAATCATCATAATTTAAAAGGTGACTGAACAGTCTTTTCCCTATTTATTTTCTTGCAGTGTATTAAATCTTATAAACATGCCTTTACAGACAAAAGTAACCCCGAGACACGTCTTGGTAGTAAAGAGACCCTTGGGCTTTGCTAGTAGAGTGATAGTCAACTTGCACTCACTTGAACAGAACAACTTGCTCAATGAACTGTGACCAGGATTAATTACAGCGAGATGTACCTCAATTAAAGCAACAAGCTTCTATTGTGAGAATGCGCTTAAAGCTAGGCAAGATTTTTGTGGATGTGAAAATGCACATACCTATAAAACACAAAGTAGGAACAGCAAGAAAGAAGAGGCTGCAACCTAAAAGCTCAGACTTTCAGTTCTGCTTATTGTAATGACATAATAACAATGTCATGAACCTGGTAGTAGACCTCACTTTTTGTTTTTTTTCCCCCCTTTTACATGCTCCCCAAATCATCAGTATTGTTTTCTGCACTATATTAAAAAAATGCATAGTTCCTGCATTGTGTGAATAGATGGGATTGGTTGCATTAATGGCCTTGTTTCTCCCACAGAGGATGAACTAAAGGAGAAGCTGCGTCTGCAGCACTTGAAAGAGCAGAGCCTCCCTGATGTGAACTACAACACGACAGTCCATATCAACAATGTTTCTAAAGCAGAGGTGCTCCACACAGAGTCCTGCTCCCCACCTGTACCATCAACTCTGCCACCTCCCTCCATGCCCATTACTGTCATCCCCATCCCTGTGGTCACCTCCAACCTCACAGGCTCACCCACTCTGCCTGTTGCCACGCTCTCTCCTCCTGCTGCTCCTCTATTGGTCTCCTCAAAGGGAGACTCTCATTCCCCTCTGGAGCAAAGTGCCGCAGCTTTGCTCTGCTCCCCACAGCCCAAATTCGACACCCAAACCGTGGTGGCCGCCAACCACAAGCAGCCGATACAAAACCACCACCATCAGCCACAGCTCGTCGCCCAAACCAACAACACTAAACTGCACCAGCAGCTGGTTCAGCGCTATCCTGGTTCCATTGTCTCACCCCTACAGCAGCAAGCCTTGTTGCCTCATTCAGGACCTGTGCTTCAGCAAGCCCCCCTACACAACGTCCCCATCAGCCGGGGGAGTCCTCCTGATGACAGCCGCCAGCTAGACAGCAAGAAGAGGCCTGGAGGGTAAGTCTAACTTGTTCACTCAGTTACATTATTATTTACTCAGTATTGTTTTAGAAGTGATATTCTTTTTTTTTTCTTTTTTTTTTTTTTTGCCAAAC
>VUQK01002296.1:16326-33428 GCA_015106715.1 Bujurquina vittata
CTTTCATCTTTCATGAATGAGTTTGAGCTGCATGGTCTGCTGCTCCTGGACAGTGGCCAGGAGCTTCTTGAGGTGTTCACACTGCTGAGTGACGTGGCTGTCCTTCATCTCCTGCTCCTCGCTGCTGTGACTACTGATTAGCTCTGACCACTCTTTAGTGTGCTGTGCTGTGATGTCCTTTACCTACACACACACACACACACACACACACACACACACACACACACACGCACACACACACACACACACACCAATAATTCATAGCTATGATGCTTGTCATCCCCACAGTCAATAATAACTTTGTGGAAAGAATGTTGGCTGTGCGTTACCTTGGCTTTATGATCGGCAGCTAGCATTTGAATCTTATCTTCTGTCTCCTTCTTCAGTTCTTGGCAGTTGTTTTCACTGTAAGGAAACCAAATGTATCAGTGGCTCAGTCTGGTAAGTCCAATTTAGTTGAAGTGTTCTTAAGGTATGAAGTCAGAGGGTAAAGTTAGGCATGTCTTGGATTTGTCTCTGTGAATAAGTGAGTAGACTAAGTCAAACCCAAAATCTGAAGTGGGTTTGTTTGGTTGTTTCTACAGCTTCATATCACACTGGGAGTGTTTCAGAAGCAGAGTGTTGAGGCTCCACAGGGTCTTTAATTTACTGGCTTCATGTCCTCTTCATCTGCTCTGTGCAGTTTGATGCAGCTTTGCTCAATAAAAGACTGTGTGATGCAAAGAGCTGCTTCTGGAATGCTCCCTAAACAGGCTGACATTGATACTTAATGCACTTTATACTAATTGGCTGAACAGAAATGCTCAATAGGTCATTATACTGTATAATGACAATAAAGGCATTCTATTCTATTCTATTCTAAAAACTAATTTGTCCAATACTGTTTAAGCTCGGGAGCCTCTGCACTAGATTTTTTTTTCTTTTTTTGCTTAAAGGTGCTCCTTTGATAAAAGAAGATCACTGCTGAGAAGAGAGGTCAATATTTACAAATCATTAAAAAAACAAAACCTAAATTTAAAACTAAAAACTAAATTAGGAATCATATTTTCTGGTACACTCAATATTTTTTCTTTTCCAATATACTTCATATAATGTTGAACATGTGTGTGTTTGTTTTATCTCCACTTACCCTCGTTTCTTGATGGCTTTCTCTAGTAGCTTCTCCAGAGTTATTTTCTCCTTATCATGCAGAGACACTATCTTGTCCACCTGACTGCAGTGAGCTTTCTGCATTGCATTTTGATCCTAGTGCAGTAAAGGGGAGCATGTTGATTATTAAGTATTTACTATTGCCATGCAAGTGAAGGCAAACCTGTATTAAAACAATTTGGAATCAGCGCAATAGTGTTTATTGTTTATTAAAAAACAGTGATTATTGTTTCTAATACACTCATAGGTTGATTTTGTTTTCCCCTGCTGAATAATGAGCCAGCAGCCATCTTTATTGAGCCAACAGATGGGTCTGAATGGTGCTAATATACATATGTTAAGCAACAGGATTTAATTCTGTGCTAATTAAACTGCCTGTACTATATGACTGAGCCAGCACCCACTGCAGTCTACTCAGCATTGGTCAAAGAATACAGGAACTTTAGCAATTCTAACTTCTTGCAAAACATTATGTGGCTGCATCTATAGACACTTTTCAGTATGCTAACTTGTGTGCCCTCTTTCCTCCTGGGATCTAATTCCTCCTCCGCCCATGATTTAGGATCTTCCGATCTCCTTAATGCAACCCCGGGAGGAAAGAGAATGGATGCTTCTGGAATAGCTTTTAGTAATAAACAAAGTTGTATCCTACCCTGCATCTCTCTTGTACAGTGGGGGGGAATAGGTTTGCTCACTGCAAGAAATGAATAATCTCTCCTTTTTATGGCAGTTTCACTTTAATAGAGAGAAACAGAATATCAACCAAATCATTTAAGTATTGATTCCCAAGCAAAATATGACTGAGTAACTTGGTAGAGAAATCGTTGTTTGCATGCACAGCAGTAAGACCAGTTTTGCACTCATCTCAGGAGGGATTCTGGCCCACTCCTCTTTCCAGACACTCTCAAAATCCGTCAGGTTTCCTGGCTGCCACTTGGCACCTCGAAGCTCCAGCTCCCTTCACTTCACTTCATGCTTCTTCCCAGCTGCCTTCAGATGATAAACAAGCTCCTCCTGTGTAGTTTTGAGCTTATTTGCCACCTTCCTCATGATGGAGCTCCAGACCGAGGGCGACGGATGGTCGTTTTATATTTTTGCCATTTCTGAATATTCACACCAGGAATTGCCACTTTCTCACCAATCGTCTAGCTGATGGTATTATAGGCCAGTCCAGCCTTGTGTAGGTCTACAACTGATTCTGTGAACAGGTGCGCTTTATCCACATATAACAAGTTGAGACAAGGAGCATCTGGGCACACAGCGAATCTATGGGAGCCAGAATGCTGGCTGGGTTGTAGGGAATCAAATACTTATTTCACACGTCATGCAAATCAATTTATAACCTTTGCATAATGTGGGTTTTTTTGGGGGGGATTTTTAGTTGATATTCTGTCTCTCTCCATTACAATAAAGCTACCATAAAATCAGAGACTGTTCATTTCTTTTTAAGTGAGAAAACTTACAAATTCAGCAGGAGACCAAATAATTATTTCCTAAACTGTATGTACTTGCTTTGTGGATGCAAGGAAGAGACAAAAGCGAGAGAAGCAAGGAGACACATTAGCATACTCAGAAGCACCCTATGTACATTCTGAGTGGGCAATGTGTGTATGTGTGTGTGTGTGTGTGTGTGTGTGTGTGTGTGTGTGTGTGTGTGTGTGTGTGTGTGTGCAGTCAGCGGTCAGTGGAAGATGAAAGGTGCCTCCCCTAGCACTGTTTCTATCCCTCTGAGCATCAATAACTGTCAAGAATAAGCAGCAGCCTCTTTGTATTATTAACAGACAGGTCTGCAGAAAAACAGTCACCTACCTTTGAGTGTTTCTTCTTTAAAGTGTTGAGCTCCTTCTGCTGCTTTTTAATCAATTTAAGGTAGGACTGCATTGGGAGAGATGCATGTTTAGTCATAGGCTGGGGCAGCAAAACAGCTGGCATGCAGTTACTCCTATGAGGTAATTGTGAGTTTAATATTGGAAAAGCATAACTACAATAATCTCAGTTATTACCAAGAGATAACACAAAGTAGTTTGTGCCTTTAGGTCTAAACATGATACAGATTCTGACAACTGTCAACATTTCCTGGCACGGAATTAAGACAATTACCCCTTTGAAGCAAAAAATTACTTCTATGTACTTGCTAATTCTTAATACATATGCCTGTACAGAGTGAACTGCTACTTAGTTACAGTACCAACCTTCATTTGTTTTAACTCATCAATGCTGACATTAGGCACAAGCGTATTATCTGAAACAGCAGTGGAAACAGAAATGTTATTCTGTGTTTACATAGTGCACATACAGTATGTTTAATATGTTTGTCTTTACGTCAGTGAATACCCTTCTTGGTTTCAGTCATATTATTTTGGGCAGCGTTGGAGGTCTGGGCCATGTCTGAGCTGGCTTGTGGTGTCACACTGGCTTTCACAGTATCACCTTTACCCTTCCCTTTCTTGTCGTTTTTTGAGCTTCCGCTGGGAACATCTGCTATGTCATTCTATAAATGAGATGAGATTCATTTATTCAAACCGATTGTATCCTTTCAGTCAGGTGCATTTGATCAGACCAGTACTGGATTCATATGGGTGTTGCATTGTGTACCGTGTCGATCCCCAGAGCCTTCATCTGGTCAGCTCTCTTCTCTGCTATAGTCAAAAACTTCTTTGGGTCTGATAGAGCGTCCACAATAGCTGAAAGAAAATGAGATTTAAGAGAAGAGTGCATGTCAGGAAAAACAGAAGATTTAGTGATGAGCCTGGTGGCTTGAAAAAATAAGTTAATGCTGAAATGTGCTATTCAATGCAAACTTTGTATGGCCCATCTTGGGTTTGCGTTCCTGTCTACATTCTGAGAAAGTCTTCTTATCAAGTCTAAAATCGTCTTCACTTCTTGTTTAAATAACTGTTACTAGGGAGCAAAATCTTATTTTTCAGCTCTTGGTAGAGAGCTGTTTGAGTAGGAAAGTGATAGCGACAGATCTTCTAGAATAACCGCTAATGGTTACAGTAATGATTCCTCAGTGCGAGCCCCTTGGCTTTATTTAATGACAACTCCAATTGTCCTGCTCATTTGTATGCTCGTGCCTGTTTGAAACCAATACTGCAGAGTCACTGTCATCATCATTTGTGCCACGCCATTACTGTGAATGTTAAAACCCACCCAAGGCAGAGAATAAGTGAACAGAAGAGACTTTTGTTGCTTATCCTTTCTTCAGTCCTCTCCCTGCAGGCTACAGCAGCTGTTTTATTTTACTGCTCTCAGATTATTTATGGCATAGATTAAAGGTTGTCTATACAAAACCAACTTATAGTTCTGCTTTACCCACTGAAGTCCATAAAGTAATGTAAAGTATATAAAGCTCTGTCATTTGTGTGTTCCTGTTTCCCTTACCTCCGAAGCCATCGGGCACGTAGGTCTTGAGGATGATTTGGCAGAAGACGGTAGGCAAGGACAGGGGCTTGTTGCCTTCGTTTCTCAGAGAGATATGACGGTAGCCAGCCTGCAGGCCGTCCAGAGGCAGGATGCGCTGTCCAATTAGCTTATTGTTGTCGTCGTAGACTGCGATGCGCAGCACGGCTAGATCTGGTAAGATCACCTAGAAGGAAGGAATGAACGAAGGCAAATGGTGGGTAGGAGGGAAGAGTAACCAGACTCAAAAAGCCACACAAGTTGCTTTCAGATCTGTCAAAAATATGAAAGTCTGCTGAGCTCATTCAATACAAAATATTTGATAGATAGTAAAGGTAAGTACGCTGAAGCAGTATCATTATAGGGGAAGGTCGAGGATGAAACTGCATGGAGCACAATCAGGGAATAGTCCATGTGCGATAAACCAAAAAGGCACGATAATGGAGCAACACACTGCGTATCTGACTGCCGACAAGGCCATCTCCACAGCTAGTATGAATCCAGGGAGCAGAGTATATCTTGTGTATATATGTATGAGTTTAACTTGTGCCTGCAGATGAGCTTCTGTACGCACACCCTTGGAAGCGAGCGAGAGAGAGAGTGTGTTTTAACTGGCCTTCCATGTGGAGATAAGAGGAGAGAGGAAGATGATTAATACAAAGACGATAGGAAGGTGGGAGATAAGGCTGAAGAATACTCGCTGGAGATGAATGGGTAGAAGCATCGCTTGTCTATGTGTTTGCTTACATTCACATTCACAGCCCGGCTGACGCACTTGGTGCGCTGTGTATTGTTCGCTCGCAGTCATCATGACAGTGGTGTGTATGCATGCAAAAGGTGTGGCAGCAATTGAGAGCATCTGTGTGTGTGTGTGTAGAGGTGAGAAACAAATCTTGCTAGCAGCTCTGCTTATGATGCCCCTTTTTGATAGCACAGTGTAAGTGTGTGTGTGTGTGTGTGTGTGGAGCAACACTGCGGCAGGCTGTGATTGATGGTGTGTGTTAGGAAGCTGGAGTCACAGTCATGGCTGAGAGACTTCCTATTCTGCTGAGAGCAGCACTATTACACACGTTTCTCTCTCTCTCTCTTTGGCTCTATCCTTCATCTCTTTCATTTTCCCTTTATTTCTCTCCCTCACCTCTAATTGTCTTTCTTTTCACTCCTGTGGCTCCTTTCTTCATTTCCTTTTTCTTCTTCTGTGAGTCAACAGTAACTTCTTGTTCTTGTCCCACTTTCTTTACTGTTGAAGAGTATTCCAAATCACTCTATCATTTTCTGTTCTTTTGTTTCCTAGATTTTCACTTGATATTTCCCCCTCTTCTTTTTCCTCTCCTAACTCTTACTACTATTGTCTTTCATTTCATTGCTTTCTCCTTTTCTTTTGCTTCCGTCCCCTGTACTTGCAGTAAGGAGAGAATGAGACTGCTTCTCATGTCACTAAGACCTTTCTCCAGCCCAAATAATAGATTTTTCTCCCCTATTTTTTCACTTCCCTTGGCTCATCCCGACGACATATCAAAGCTTTAATCATAATGCAGACAGAATGGGACTACGTGCTGCCCATTTCTTTGTGTCCGTGCTACCTTTCTGAAAACGAAGGGCTCCTCGTTGTAGGCAGGGTTCAGTCCATTGTTCATCACCATGCGAGTGCGGAACTCTTTCCGGATGGTGTCTGTTGGCAGTCCGTACATGTCGACTTCAACGTAAGTGCCGATTTTCTTATCAGAGAGAAACTGTCCTGAGAACACCTAAAAAATGAGCAGCACATTTTCGTTACTTTGTAAAGGTGTTGATTTTACAGCAATATTGTCTGCATAAGCACATTCAGTGTACTGTCATTTGTGTACAAAATCCCATTCTAAAGCCTAAAACAACCCTTAACATGATATTCTCCATAGGAGTTGCAGACATGAATAAAGCCTAATCCCAGTAAGAAAAATGTATGGTCTGGGACTAGGTTGAATCCCTGTATGGAAAGCCTGTATCCACTTTTAAATATTAGCTTAATCTTAAAGTGCTTGTAAATACTGGATTTTATTGCTTTCCTGAATGATTTATTACATGAAGTATTAAATGACCTAACCTGTACGCTGCAGGTTGCAGCAATGACGCCATCCACCGGTGTCTCTGAGAAGGGGTCAAACATCCTGTCTGACCGCCGCATAAAGTCAGGCTTTAGCAGGTACCTGACGTCCACAGGAGAGGCATATGAGAGAAACAAACACACAGCAAACACATCTACCTCTAAAATCAAATATGGGAATACTTATGTTTTGTAAAATATGATCGTAATGCCGTTACAAACATTTTTGCTGTTGATCTCTCTCCTAATTTAGCATAAACACATCACAGGAAAATACTTTGTGCGCATGTGCATGCTAACCAGGGGCCCATCAGAGCAACATTAGTAATAATGACTGTCTGCAAAAGAGTTGATCTCTTCATAGATAAGATTTCCAGCATGAGCAGTAAAATCTCTGCCCTGAGGGATAGTATTAAAGGCAAGGGATGGAGACGACAACAGAGAGAGGAAGAGACAGATGACTGTTGAGAAACGAGAGAAGAGAAGCTTCCTTCTCGAAAGCACTCATTGGCTGTTGGGGAAGATAGTAGCTGCGGTCGCTTCTGGCAATCGCTAATGAGATGTGACAAGATATAATTGATGAGGTTTAGAGAGGCAGGGAGGGGACAGACGGGAATGAGCTAAAGACAGGAGTGAGGAGCTGTTCTCACCCACAGGAGCCATTGTACTCAAACTTTCCTTGGTTCAGCTGCATGGCCAGATCTGAGAGAAGAGTGAGAATGACAGGTGATTACTAACTTTAATTTAGACTGCAGGTTTTACACATCAAAATAATTCATATAAACAAATTACAAAAAAAAAAAATCAAAGATATTGGATTTTCTTCTTGTCTGAAAGAGAGTAAAAGGATTTGTACATTTTCCCTGACTCCCTCTTAGCCTCTAGTCCCCAGAACCCTGCCTAAAGCCTTACATATGCTCCACTCACAGCAGGCCATCTGGTCCAATCGCTAATGCCTCAGGACATAGGACAGCAGCTGTTCTGCAACAGGCATCACTCCCTGTTAAGGTGTTCATGTGGCAGCGATAGTTTGATAATGTGTGTATGTGTGTGTTTGGAAGAGGTAAAAAAAATGGTGGCAAGTTTCTGCATGTAGTGTGGTGATGAAAAATAATGAACCACTTGCAGAGACAAACAGGTAATATGTCTCAACAGGCTTGCTGTGAAGCTTGTGGATATCTGTGGCAGTTTTTCTGAATGCCTTGCTTGCTTTTAATTGTAGCAACACCTTTGCTCAAGTCAAATAAACATTGCTTTTATTTAAAAAAAATCACGTCAACCAAATCAATGATTTTGAGTTACAGAATTCAGCTGCATTTATTTAGAAACCTTTGCACAAATTCAGGTATTAAGGTATTCTTAATACTAAACCCAAAACTGATATTTTTATCAATTCAGAAAGTCTTGTTATTTCTTGCATGCATATATTTGCAGCTGTTGCAATGGTTGTTTATTGTCCTCATTCAGAAGATGCTCTGAGCATGATGATCATGTGAGGTCAGAGGTTCTTTCCTAGATCAGAGGGCTACTTGAGATGAGAGTTGCTTGTGTGTGTTTGTAATATGAACATGTATACACTGTAAATGGAGTTGTACGGGTTAGTGTGAGGTCAGAAGTCCCATGTTGCATGCTGTGGTACCTGGGGTCTGGAAGTTGAGTGAGACCATCTGGCATCCTGCGTTCCAGAAGATCTGAGGCATGTAATTACTGGAGTCCACCCGGCCCCCTTTGGGGTAGATACGGCTCATCTGACGCTTGTTGTAGCTGTGCTGAAGCTCAGGAAATTTTTTATTTATTTTTTTTTAAAAGAGAGGGACAGCATGTGTGTTTCAACACATGTGCGTGCATATGCATTTGAGTACATGTGTGTGTGCACATCAAACAGACCATAGGACTATTTTTAGTGTGAACAGCTTGGGTCAAGCAGTACCACTGGGGAGAGAGAGTGAGAGAGGCAAAGTATGCGCGAGTGTCGGGCCAACCTACACAGGCCGAAAGCACATTGGGCTCCAGAGGCCTCGAGTTCTTTTCCGACAGCAGAGTGGAGACAAACATGGATGGAAAACATCAGCTCTGACCTGGCTTTCAGCTCTCATTTAGGTGACCTCAATCTATTAAGTTAAAATTCAGAATTAAGTGGAAATTTATGCAGCTTCATCCATCTCAGTAAAGAATCAGAGCTATTTCACTTGAAGCATAATTTTGAGTTTATAGCATTGTGTCACACGTGTGGTGAAATCTTTAAATCATTTCGTGCTTGAAAAAAATTTCAAATATAGAAGTTAACATACAAACTGTAATAATTATGTAAATCTATATTTTCCTACCTTGACGTCATATTTATAGCAGTTCTGTTTTCTAGATCAATCCAATGCAACTGATTGACCTGACAAACGCTCAAAGGATACTTAACAAACTCAATGGCATTAGTCTTGAGGTAACCCAGGCCAACTGACTCATTGAAAGAGGACATGTTATGGTGGATATTCCTTTCTGAAAAACACAGGAAAATAAAAAGAAATGCGGTTTACGATTCATTTTGTAAGGCACTAATTGGAATCTTATATCCACAGCAACAAATATGATAAAAATAAAAAATTAAATCCACATGAGAGCTAAAAGTTTAAAGCTCACCCTCAGCCACATCAAAACTCTGGAACTTGACAGGCTGTGCATAGTTGACCATGGCTGAGAGATACGGGTGGATGTTAGTGGTGGCTCCCACATAAGTGTACTGAGCTATGAGAGCTTCTTCTGAGTCTTCTGCCACTTCTCCGCTCTGCACGGGACAGGCACACATACACAAGGCTCAAAAACTCGTGGATTAATCTCACTCATCATCCCAGACATGGCATTCAGTTTTTAGTGAGGGTGAAAGTGGACAGGGTGGCCACTTGCCTTCTTATTGTTGTCTTGGTCAGATGCTTCAGAGATGTCTGTGGCATCTGTTGCTTCAGATATCTCTGTCACCTCATCATCAGGTACCTGGAAACACACAAAGAAAAAACACCCATTCATGGGATGTCCTGTCCTATAATCTTTTAAGTGGTAGATTGGACTGAATTTGGGCCATAATACTACACTGAAAGAAGAAACAATTTATAGTTAGCTGTTTTAATCTCACCTGCTGGGGATGTTCTACAAGCCAGAGTGGTTCACTGCAATGTCGACAGATTAATTTTAGTAGCTAGTCAACACTTAAACTCACCTTCTTGATACTGTTGCTTTGTTCTTCATCTTTCCTCGAGCTGACAGTATTACTCTGAGAAACACTGTTGGATTCTTTCTCGCTGGTTGCTTCTGACACACTGCTTGGGGCCTCTGAATTCAAATCCTTATCCTCTGCCTCTTTTTCACCTACGCTCGCATATACAGAACAACACAGAAATCAATACCAAAGCTGCCCCCCCCATCTTGCACTTTCCAGTATAAACACTACTACTTACTGCTTTTACCAGAGACCCTGACACATACATTAGAATCATTCACCCTTTTAAACACATAGACTGTCAGATATCTGACCGTTCTCTGTGTCGTCTTCATTCTCCTCTCCCATAATGATAGCAGGGGTGTTGGTCTCTCCTGCTTCCATGTGTTTCTTGAAGGCCTCGAGCTGCTCTGTATTGCACACATACACATAAAAAAAATTTAATACACACACACAAAAAATGTCTCCTTAGAAAATCACATAAAAGACAAATCCACAGACTGTGCTGTATACGTACTCTGTTCAACTTCAGGTTTCAAGCGTTTGTTTTTGATGAGGATTTTCCGCTTGAGCTCATTTGGAGAAGGTAGGGGACGCCCAGGTTCGATCTTCCAAAGAGAAAAGAACTTTTACACTTAAGTAAATATGAGTATAACCCAATTTGAGTGAATTTTCAGGAACACTGTTCATCAGAAAGAGAGGACTTACCGGAGAGTTCTCCAGAGGCTGTTTGAGGAGGAGGTCACCGAAGATCTCATCGCAGTACTTGGCCATCTTGTACTGCTGAGGTTTACTAAGTAACACACACACAAACATAAATAGTGTGTTTTGCCTCCATAATGAATATGTATGAAACATAAATGTATGCAAACTATCGAAACAAGCAATCCGTATGCATTGGATGTTTGCTGACTGCACAAGTACCTGCAGTGATTTTCAAAGGACAAAATAACAGGGTAGTCTGATGTGACAAACGCTGTCTCCTTAATTGCTTGGATAACATCCTGTGGCAAGAGAAGAAAAACATAAAGTGTGAGAAAGAACCAAAGAAAGCCCTCAAAAATGCAATATCAAACCTTCAACACAAGGGGGCAGGCATACATCATGAAATAACAAGGCAGGAACAGAAAGACTGAGGAACGCGTTCTTTTAAAATTTTAATGTAAGGTGTGTTCACCTTGAATAGAATATCTGTGCACATGGCCTTGCCGTGAGTAATTATGGGTTCCTGGTCCTCACCCTTACCATCCCAGCAGTCCAGCTCCACGCATCTAATGCAAAGCACACAGAAATATCACTGCCTACAAAGTGTACATGCAAGCATCCAATAAGCTTTAGCATATCCAGATGCTATATTGCCAGATAAACCTAACTATAAATGGTACACATGTCTGTCAACTCACTTGAATACACAATATTAACATACCTGCATCCAGCTAGCAGCACCTGGCGGTACATCTCTACTGAGGACTTCCCTCCAAACTGTCGGCCAGTCAAGTATGTGTTATGAGAGGAGCTGATAAAGTAGTGGGCCAGTGACTGGTCCATATCCTGGTACAGCTCCAGGCGGTCCAGGAACACTGGAGCATTTTCATCTGACATAAGGTACCGACAGAATCCATCACTGGACATCTGACCTGCAGAGGAAGGGACAAGAAGGGGGGAACTTAGTAAGAACATATCAATTTGTTAAATACCATACCATACCATACCATCTTTATTTATATAGCACTTTAAAACAACCACAGTTGACACAAAGTGCTGTACAATTAAAATGCAAATAAATAACAATTTTTAAAAAAACAGTAAAAAACAAACAAACAAAAAACATACAGTTTAAAACTAGATCCCGCTGGAATTGAAAGCCAAGGAAAATAGATGGGTTTTAAGACGACTTTTTAAATGGTGAACTGGGTGGTAACCATGATGGTGTATATTACTTAGCTATGCCTGCAAAGAGGATTATATAAATTGCTTTTATGATTAACTATTATAAGCACTCATAACTGCTAACTTTGAATACAGCACAAGCTGTGCAAATTTTAGGCCATTCATCCCTACAGTATGTGGTCAAGTCAAAACAACAGCTTCTTGAGGTTTAAATATTGCTGATTCTTTGGGGTATCTAAGTGTGCATTCATTAAGCAGTAGCACTATGTGTGCTGCAGAAAATGGGCCAATAATCTGGTTTGAGATGCTGCAGCTTCAAGGTAACACAGGCAGATGGCAGCACAGCCTAAAATATCTCTCTCCAGTTGGTTTGTCCACACTCCTCTTTTACCTTTCTTCTTCAGATCGTCATCTCTCTCATATTTCTCAATGATCTGCATGGCTCTCTTGGGATCGTAGAATGGGAAGAGAATCTCATTTAACCTTGGGTCACGCTGGTTCTGTGAAGCAAAACGCAAACGCAGTCATTCCCCTATTTATCATCTGCAGTAATTTCCCAGCACAAATCTAATTTAGTACAAACACATCTTGCACTGACACGCACAATAGGGGCAAACTTATTACAATATGTTTACACTGTCAATTTGTTATGCCTGCTAGAGGATATTGAACTCAGGAGGACGATATTATTGTATTTCATGACTTACTATTTAAAAAATATTATCTATATATAATTGTTCACATACACATAACATTTAAGCATTGACTTCAACAGGTTTTCTCAAAGGGATTATTCTACATCAGTATAAACAAAAACTATGAGCCACACTAACAGGTGAAGTGATTAAATGTTGCTTTAAAGCAAAGAATCATATGTGTTTGAGGGAGTCAAGGTGGCTTTAACAAAACAACAGCATCCAAACATCATGAAAGTGTCACTGCCCACTCACAGAGCCAGGTGGAGATTAATCTGATTGCCGAGCCCAAAGCATGAAGCAGAGCAAACACGTGACTGCACAGCAGCAGGACTAGGCAGGTATTCAGCCACACAGACGAACACAGCCACAGAACACATATACGCACAGCGGGAAACGAGATGAACCAAGCAGGAAACAACAGGATGGAAACCTCGACCCTCCCGTTGCTACAGCAACACCAATCAGACACGGGGAGGCAAACCACAGTAGGGAGAACATGGGGAATGGGATGACGGTGGGCATGCAGAATAAGGGAGGTGGTTGAAGATGCCCTTGCAGGCTGACTCAAAGTTAAATATCGTGTCCATCCAATCTGATGAAGGTGGACTACTGTGCAGTCGGGCCTGGAGGGCAACTTCTACCCCAGAGCAGGATGGGAGTGAGAGCGGGGGAACTGCAGGGAAGGGCACGCGCAAGCTCAATACACAGAGAAGTTAATGAATGATAAAGAGCTTACTTCATTCAGAAAGCTGACTAACTGGTCTACAGTTAAATAATCAGTTTTGTTCCCATTGCTGCAGAGAAATTAATTAGAAAACAAAACAAAACAAAATGTTATGCTCTTTAAAACTGAAACCCTCACAGACATTCACACAGTCAGTCCGTTAAAATTAGAAAGCAGTCTTTACAGTTACGCATTTAGTAGTATCTTGTTAATCATCACTCTTCTTTGACTGTTGTCATTAGGTTGGACATAATTAATGTTGAACAGTGGAAGCAGGTTAGGCTGTCCAGACATAGTTAGTGGAGCAGGCACAGAAACATTTGTCCTGATTATTTCCAACATGATGCAGCAGCTCTCACTTGGGGAATATTTAAACAGTGGATATCATTGTTCTGCTCAGGCACAAGGTAACACAGGTACAATACAAAGCAGTACATACAAAGGTAGTAAATACTCTAATCAGAGGATATATTATTATTTTTATGGTATAAAACAATTAGCAAAAAACGAGAGAATCAACAGGATGAAAAACTTACATTTTCTTGAAGAGCTCCTCTATGTCTGTGCGAGGGCAGATCTTCTGTGTGAGCGCGTAAAAAATGTCAAAGGTAAAATCTGCTGGTTCAATCTCATCGTTCTGTGGAAGGTAAGTGAGCGAGTCATTTCCTTACAGTTTTGTTTTAGCACAACAAACTGGACAGATCCATCTGACTTTTTTTTGTCTGACCTTTCCACTAGGAAGACCCAGATCCTTCAGAGCCTGAAAGATCCCCTTCTCTGTCTTCCCTGAAGCAAATGTCCGTGTGATGCTGTAAAAAAACAAAAAACCAAAAAAATAGAAAAAGAAGGTGAGGTGAAGATGAGTAAAAGACGTGGACATCCCATAAATGTACACTTACCCTCTTACGGGAATCTTCCCATTCACATTGGTCAGGAAACACATTCTCATCCAACTAAACAAAAACAGGAAGGAAGATTCCGGTGCTTTAGTGAAGAAGGGATACAGCTAGGATATTACAAGTTGAAGTGTGCTGTGAAATATACTCACTGTTTCTTGAGGCATGTCATTGGACAGACATTGTTGGCCTTAACATTGTGAATCACTGACCTCAAACCCTCGATCCACTTCTGTAAGCAAACAAGCACAAGTATTCAGGACATACATGCACACACACTCCTGTCACCTAAAAACACTGAACAAATGACACTGCAGCCAAAAGACCATCCAGTTTGCATTGTGTTTAGATGTGAATGTCTTTGGGGAAATAAACAAGTAAATGAACTGCTCCCTAATCAACACTCTTGTGAAAGGGACCTTGACGGGAAAATTGTCAACACACGCACTTATTCACACCCAAAGAAACATACACACAGTGATAAACAGTGACCTGTTGCAAGGCTACAAGGAGTGACGATAAGCAAACAGCTAGAGATTGCCTGTAACTACCATGAATATGCTGCCTCATGCATCCACACAAGTGCCCCTGATAGTCTCAACACTTGTGAGACTCCTGTCCTTTCCTCCCCGAATATCTGTCCCTCTTTGTGCTGTATCTCCTCCGCTTCCACAACAATTTTTTTTTTACTGGCATCATTATAAAAACATTAAACACGATAGCTTGTGCAGCAGGGGCAGTCTGTTCCGGCCTGTGGTGTCCATGAAGCAGTGCGCTGATGTAAATAACTCTGTCATCTCTCGAGGTCTGCTACTTACTGTAGGGCCACCTGCATGCTGGGAGGTGCTGATGGTGTCATGGTGTGTTTGCCTCTGAGTGTGTGAGAGAGAGATAAAGAGGGACTGTGTTTTTAACTGTGGGGGACAAGCTCAGCTACCTTAACCTGTGAATTTAGATGTTTGTGTTTGTGCTCCTTGCTGAGGGCTGCTGCATGAATATCATTGGCAGCCCTGTGGCACAAACAGCAGTTATAACACCCATCAGGATGAAAAAAACAAAACAAAACACCCTCTCGTGGGAAATGAATAAACACCAACGCGGCGGTGCCAAATAACAGATCTGTGCTGACAAAAAACAGGCATTTTCAGTTTTTTTTAAAGCTACTGGTGATTTTGAGCTTTTGTACAAACTGACATTGATGTAAACATTATATAAAAACCTTTTCATCAAGGCTAGCAGAGTGCTTTGGGTTTCAGTCATGCTTGTTGTTTTGTGGCACCTCTTTTAATTTTTCTCAGGGAACCACTGTGAATGACATACGCTATTATTAGCAAGTGAGTTCACATGAACAAAAAGCATAAGTCATATATTTTAGATTGGTTGAGCTATCTGGCAGACATCTCTCAGGCTGAGAGGAACGACTCTTGAGTTGACAAAGTGCTTCTTCCTTGAGTTTTGTATCTTTAGAGGACAGCTGTTTGTCTCTATAGATTTTCCTTGTCGCAAAGCTGCAATCATCTTCATCTTAACCAAAACGATGCAGTACCAAAATTGTGATGTTCATTATATTGCATGCTGTCAACATACTGTAGCACCTGAAAAGACCAAAGCTAGCTCAGAAATGACAAAGAAGCATTGGCTGTGTATTAAATAGAAATGAATAGAACTTCTTCCCTTCAACAGAAAGGAGTCAAAAGGTATTGAGACTAACCAGATATTGCTGCTCGGTGCCTTTTAAAGCATTCAGTGAGGGAAAAAAACACCTTTTTGAAGAATAATAAACCCTGACTTTAATTTCTCTTAGTGTGATGTTTTTAGATTATGCCAAAAGTAGCAGTTTATTTTTGGGGTTCGTCCCAGTGGCTTATTCTTCAAATATAGAACGACAAAGGCAAGCAAAGAAAAAGAGAAAACAGCATCAAAAGCAGCAGCAGGAATATAGAAGAGAGATGCAGTGAGGGAACATGAATCATTCCAAATGCATCTATTTATTCAATGAATCAAGGCCTTGTGTAGGAGCTGGCATATTAACCCTGGCTTTCTTTTCTGAATTGAATAACTGTTGTGTCTGGGTAATCTTTTAATCTTCATATCTATACTGTTGTGGAAATGCTGAAAATATTTAGACAAGTGCTAAGTAGAGTTTACCAAGTTGCAACCTTGAGGGCTGGAAAAAGAAGCTGAAATGAAGTAGAAGTTAATTCTCTACAAGCAGCCTCACTGTGCCAGTGAAGGCTGCAGGATCACAGGTGACTGACACATTACAGGATAACCCCTGGGTGGGAATATGTACTGTAGCAACTTTCAGTGTTGAAAATTCAACCCCACATGCCAAAGTACCAAAAACTAAAATGCAAAATACATTTTGCATTTAAGATAAAAATCACCTTTGTCTGTAAAAATGTTTTACCCAAAACTCCTCAGGTGGCATAATTTCAGCTACAACTGGCTCAAATTAACTGAAGATATGCAATGTTATTGCATTTTAGGCAATAAAATGTTTATTTTCTTATTTAAAAAATGTATTTAATTTTTTTGTTTATTTGCATCTTTTAATGTATTTCTAATATTGTATAACAAAATATCTTAAGTGGTTAAATGGAAAATGTCAAGAATGTGACAATTTTTTTTATCCGATTAATAGATTAATAGATTAATAGATTAATTGATTACTAAAATAATCGTTTGTGGCAACCATAATGCAGGTGATTTTTTTTCCATATAAATCACCTGTTTAAGCTTAAGAATAAGGGCCTGACTGCTTGGTGTGAAAGGTGGGTGCCAGGACAAGCAGCTGTTCGCTGTGTGTGTGTGTGTGTGTGTGTGTGTATGTGTGCGTGTGTGTGTGTGGCGCATTTTTAATGCAACTACTTGACAAATAATTTGGACTGCTGTGTGGTTAATTATATTAACAGCCATCTAAGAAGTCAGGGTTCCAGTTTTGCTGGAGGAAATTCTAGTGTGTGTGTGTGTGTGTGTGTGCGTGCGTGCGTGCGTGTGTGTGTGTGTGTGTGTGTGTGCGTATGTGTGTGTGCGTGTGTGTGTGTGTGTG